>JAQQSK010015276.1:0-10838 GCA_028658325.1 Potorous gilbertii
TTGTTCAGCTATATTGCCATGATTGGAAAGTTCTGATGGCCATTGGTGTGGGGAGTGGGGGGTAGTGTAAGTAGTAGGTCTAATGACAAAGTCAGCAGGCCCTCAGAGTATATCTTCAGGGCATATGGTAAATCTTAATATACCAAAGGGCACATAGTAAGGTCTTGAGGGTATAGCAGTACTGTGAGGTAACCTTTTTGCCCACTAGGAATAGGTAGGAGTATTTTTATCATTTCAGCATCACAGTATTGGAGGAGGTAGTCCAAACACTGTTTTATTGTGAAATTTTATCTTCTGTTTGTAAACAAGTGCAGCAGTAAGCCCTGTTACCATTGTTACTGCCCCCCTCATCTCCAGTAGGCTTTAGGCTAGGTCTGGATATAATCCTGTCAAGATCAGTAGCATGTATAATTTAGCATTTGCAATTTAATTCACTAAACACTAAGTACATATACTGTATAAGACAGTGTGTTAGGTACTAGAGATACAAAGACAGAGAAAAAGATCTTTGATTAATTTGAAGACTCTACAATTATTTGGATAATGCAAGGTAAATGTGAGGAGCCAGCTAGTTCTAACACCTGGGAATGGGACATATCCAGCAAGGCATTAGGGAGAGAAGTAGTAACTGAGCTGAAGATAAAGATTCTTCAAGATTAGAAATGAAGTAAGAGAACAGTCCCAGGGATTGGGGCTGTGACAGATGGAATTCTACTTTGTGGAACATTCCAATTTGGATAGAATGTTAAATTCCCGAAGAGAATAATATGAAGTAAACATGGAAAGGTAGTTTGTAACCAAATTGTGGAGGGCCTAAGTTAGAAGCTGAAGAAATTTTTATCCTTTGTGGAACCATTGAAAGTTTTTGAGTAGAGAAATGACAGGATCAAACTTGTGCTTTGGGAAAAATTTTTTTGTAACTATGTAGAAGCTGGATGGAATAGCAGAAAGGGACTAAATTAGACGATCCAATTATTCAACAGGTACTGATTAAATTCCTGCAATTTGCCGGAGACTGCTAGGCCAAGGAGATATAAATGAATGAATGAAATGATCCCTTTTTGTAGTGAGTTTACATTCTAATGGTAGGGACAAGTACTTATAAAATATATATACAACATTATTAATAAAATGTTTATATGTGATTAAATTCAGCATACTGTGGGAGGTAAGGTACTAGTAGTTGTGGGGGTCAGGAAAGGCTTCATGAAGATTGGTGCTTGAGTTTCATCTTAAGTGATTTTATGAGGTGGATGTAAGGAGGGGGAGTACATTTCAGTCATGAGATGACCAGTATAAAAACATTAAAATGGGTGGTGGTGGTAATTGGGTGAAGAGCAGAGAGAAGGGTCAGTTTGTCTGGATTACAGTACATAAGAGGAAAATTAATGTCCTTTGAGGCTGGACAAGTGAAGTGGTAGGTTGTGTAGGGCTTGACCTAAAAGCTAAACAGAAAAAATGTTATATTATTCTAGGTGCAATAGCAAGTCCTTAGAATTTGGGAGACGTAAGGGAATCATGTGGTAAGATCTACAGTTAAGGAATATTACTTTGGAAGCAGTATATATATAAAGAACTATAGTGATGAGAGATTTGAGGCACCAGTTGAGGCTTCTGCAATAAGTGAGATATGATAAAGACTGTGAGGGGAAGAAGGAATAAGACCTAAGAGGGTTTGTTAAGATAAAAATGGGAAAATCTGGCAACTGATTATATATGTAGTATGAGGAAGAATGAGGAGTTGAAGATAATGCTTATAACAAATATAAGATACTGAAAAGATAGCACTGCCTTAGCCAGAAATTACAAAGTTTGGTAGCAAGGAGACCAAGATAATGAGTTACATTTTAGATTCTTTGAGTTTAACACGTCTCTGGGGCATACATCTTAAAACCAGTGGTCACTTGGGGGTCTGGAACTGAAATTCAGAGAAAAGACTGGAGCTAGATATGTAGAATTGGGAGTCATATGTGTAGAGATGATTTATTGGAACTGATGAGTTTACCAAAGAGAAAACTTGTAGAGGGAGAAGAGAGGAAGTGTCAGAGCAGCACTGTGGGAAACATCTTCTTTTAGGGGCAATGTTGTATATGCCTGAGAAGGAGTGGTCAGTTAGGAGGTAAGCCAGGAGATAGTAATGTCATGAAAACCTGGAGAGGAGAGGGTGGTCAACAGTGGGAGGCTGACTGAGAAAATCAGATATGACAAATAACTTGAATGTTAGAGTTGAAATTTTGAGCTCAGTGGAAAAATTTATTGTGTGACCATTTGTACCAGTGACTGACTTAGAGTGGAGTTGATCATGGGACTTAAGGAAGTTGAAGAAAAGGAAAGTTGGAAAGTTGAGGGAGCATCCACAGAAATAACAATCACCTAGTATTAGGGCTCGATTTAAGCAGTTGAGGACTTATAATCTAGGTGAGAACTGTGGAAGGCTTGAACTAGAGTAAACAGATAAAAGGCAGATACATGGTGGCAGAATTGAAAAGACTTAACTACTTCAGGATAGGGGTGAGGGAGTGGAAGAGTCAAAAACCAGAAGGTTTTTGGGGAAAATCTGCTTGTTTTTGTTCTTTTGTGTGTGGCAAGAGGGTGTGGGAAGAGGGGTGAAGTTGGGGATATTATTTCAAGTATTGTAGTAAGAAAACTAGTTTAATCATAATTATCCAAAAATGCAAATGATTCCTACAGGGGTTATTTTGTTCATTCACTTGTTAATAGTCCCTTTTCTTGAACTTTCCAGTTTTACATCAATTGCCTTTAAACTGGGTGTCCTGTAGCATCCTGAAAAGTCAGCATGTCTACAACAGAACTTCCTACCTAACCTCTGTTGTTGCCAGCCCTCCTAGCATTGTCAGGGCATCCTGGCTTGCAGCACTGCTTGTATCTCCTCTTAGTGCATGTAGCCAAGCCATCGTCAAACCTTATTTTCATCATTACAGCTCTCCTTCATTTCCACAGCTCCCACCCTGATGGGGGACTCTTCACCTCCTTTCTGGGTGATTGTGGGTTGTTCTCGTTGCCTCCCTTCAATCCTTTGCTGGAAGTATAAAAATACCCTTTGATATTTAGAGCCATTTACAACTTGGATGTGTTGTACCTCTCTGGTGTTCTTACAATAGAACTATTCACTGTTTCTTACATAAGACCCTACAACTACAGACTGCAGGCCTCTTCATGCCTTTCATGTCTTCCACGCCCCGAATGTTTTTGTCCTTGCCTCATTTACTTGGATTCTTTTAATACTCTGTTTAAATCCTGCCACTGTAAGAGTACTCTGGTCTCTTATTTCATCTCCTTCTCTCAGCCCTCCACCTTTCCCTCTGAAACCTGCATATGTTATAATATCATATGTGCATGTAGATAATCCCCCATGGAGATGTCAGCCTCTTGTTTCTGTTATTTTTGCTGCTGCTGTTTTGCCTTTCTTGTATGCCTAGTACTTAGCACAATGCTTGGCGCATAGTAAGTACATAACATGCTGTTGTTACTTAACAAATCATTGCCACTTGGTGTAGGAATCAAACCTACATGACTGTACTATTTTGGAATTTGTAATGTTAATTGATTTGAAAAATGTTTTCCTTTAAGGCCTCTCAGGTGGTACAGTGTGAGGTTCTATAGAATAATAGAATGTTCAAGCTAATAGAAACTTTAGTGGTTGCCGTAATTCTGTAGTCAGTGCATGCTACCCCTCAGCTACTTTCTAAAACATTCAGAAATGAGCTAATTATGATGACTGATTTTAGTGTAAAGTATTTTCGTTATGTTATGTTTTCGTTATGTTTTAATTAAAAAGAAAACCAACTATGTAGTCCACATTTAATTATGTTATGTTTTCATTATGTTTTAATTAAAAAGAAAACCAACTATGTAGTTTCTTTACCTATTTTCTGACTGTATTTTTTAACATGAGTGTACAGAATTAAGTAACAATTAGCCCTTTTTGTTCGATTTGTTTAATGCTCCAAGATTATGACAGACTTGAAAATATTGGACAATCCTTGTTACTTAATCTATTATCTTTTTCTCTTCATTCATTCATTCATTCATTCATTTATTGTTAAAATCTAGGCTCCTGGATTTGGGTTTGGAATTGCAATATCAGGAGGAAGAGATAATCCTCATTTTCAGAGTGGGGAAACCTCAATAGTTATTTCTGATGTGTTGAAAGGAGGTCCAGCTGAAGGACAACTTCAGTAAGTGTTTCCTTTTCCTGTGTTCTTAGGGCAGCTGTTTTAGATGATAGGCCTTGTTGGTAGTGGTTTGTTTCGTTTTTAAAGAAAATGGACAATGGCTTATTGTCCAGATGGAATTGTGGTAGATCTGAAGATAAGTTATGTTGCTATCCCTATTCTAGCTGGTTAAGTAATATATTTTTTGTAGATCACCTTTTTTTTTGTTTGTTTTTGTTATTTTAAGCGCTAGGTAAATTTTTCAGCATTGTTTTTTAACTTGATTTTTTTCTTTTTATTTTAAACAGAGAAAATGACCGTGTTGCAATGGTTAATGGAGTTTCCATGGATAATGTGGAACATGCTTTTGCTGTTCAGCAGTTAAGGAAAAGTGGAAAAAATGCAAAAATTGTAAGTAACTGTAATTGTTAAGTTCCTTTTAGAGCATCAAGAATTAGGAACTTGAGGGTCTGCTTTTAATGCAATACATCTGTGAATGGCTTTCTTTGAAACAAAATATTTCAGGTAGTGCTAATGGTATTTTAAAATCAGTAAAATGACTGCTTCAGTGACCGTCATTCTCATCTGTCACAAAATAAAGGCTTGTGCAATTAAATTCATGTGCCAAAAGTTTTTCAGTTTGTTGTTATTGTCCAGAAAAGGTTATTAGGATAATACTTGACTTGACATTCATTACCCTCTTAGAGGCTGAAAGGGTTTTTATGAGCAGCATATACATAGGCAGGTGCATTTGTGATAAAATTTTCATATTACTTGTTTCATTGAAATACATATACACACACACACATATATATATATATATATATATATATATATATATAAAATTCCTGACTTTGTAGTCTGCAAAGTATGATCAGAGGTGAGGGAGATTGACAGCAGTACTAAAATTGCAGAAAAGTTAAAGGGGAGTGAAGATTGAAAAAGACTATATTTCATGGTTAAGAGTTTATTGGTAACCTTGGAGAGAACAGTTTCAAATAGAATTGTGGGGTTGAAAACCAGATTGCAGATGACTAAAGAGGGAAATGGTTTGGAACAGCTACTGTGGGGAGTGGGTTAGAGAGTGTAACAAGGAAGTGTTGTTCGGTCATGTCTGAGTCTGTGTGATCCATGGATATCGTTTAAGGGGTTTTCTTGGTAAAAATGCTGTGGTGGTTGGCCATTTCATTCTCCAGTATGTTCTGTTTTACAGATAGAGGTTAAGTGACTTGCCCAGCTAGTAAGCATCTGAGACCAAATTTGAACTCAGATCTTCCTGATTCTAGGCCCCCTCCCTGGTCCTCAATCTGCTGTACCACCTAGCTGTCCCCATGAATATTAGATATTTTTAATTTGTAGTAAACTCAGTCAGCATAGAGTTGAGATTTCCTCCTTTGTTATTCAACAGCTCTAGAATATGAGTAGAGAAAATAAGTGATAAAAATATTTTAGGACTGAAGTTTGAAGGTAGGATGACATATAATTTTATGGAGAGGGTAGTGCCATAGTACTGTACTCAAACCACTACATATTTGTTAGATTTATTATTTCCTTTGAGATTATGATCATTTCACTTTCAGAAAGATTTTAGTATGCGTTTTACTGGAGCAATACTTGTAGTGTGCCAGCATTCAGAAATGGGGGGAAAGGAATTAGAAAATAGCCCTTAGTGCTAATTGGTTATTTTTTCTCTTTCCCTTTCCCTCTCCCTCCCTCCCTCTCTTCCTTTTCCTCCCTCCATTTCTCTCTCTCTTTGTGTCTCTTCCCCTTCCTTCTCTCTCTCTCCCCCTCTCTGTTTCACTTCTTTCCCCCCTCTCATATATAGAGGTATGTTTGTGTATGTGTGCTGCTTATGCATTTGAGTCCTAAAATGAATTGTGATCACTCTTTTGGGTATAGACTATTCGAAGGAAGAAGAAAGTTCAGATACCAGTAACCCGTCCAGATCCTGATCCAGTGTCGGAAAATGAAGAGGACAGTTACGATGAAGAGGTGCATGATTCAAGAGGTACACGAAGTGGTCCAGCTGTTGGCAGAAGGAGCGAAAAGAGTTGGGTGAGAGAGCGAAGTGCAAGTCGAGAGAGGAGCTTGTCTCCTCGATCAGACAGGAGATCTCTTGCTTCTAGTCAACCTGCAAAACCTACCAAAGTCACGTTGGTGAAGTCTCGGAAAAATGAAGGTAAAACTACTATCTAATAACTTAAAAAAAAAAGTATAGACATGGTTCAGAAATTAAATAGATTCTTGAGCATGGATTTCCTTTTGATTTGTGTATTCCAATTCTTGCTAATATAGATCATCCCTTATTATGAGTAATTCTATGTCATTTGGCAGAAAACGTATAAAAAATTTATAGCTGATGCAGTTGTGTGACTTCATCATTTAAGCATGTTTCACAAATGTGGAAAAGAAAAACTTTCTAGAATTGAATATTACACTGATAAATCTGTTATAACAAAACTAATTCTTAGTGCTAATAGACACCCTTCCTATACAGATTCACATTCACAGTACTTGGTTGACCTGTTTAACAGAGAATTCTCAAAAATTAGTAGCCAGTCATGTTTCAGCAATATTTTGTGCAGTCAGGATCCTTGGTCATTCTAAGTAAGAGTCCTCCTTAGTGTGCACACATTTAAAGACACATGTGCATATTGGTATATATGTATATGTATGCATATATGTATCTGTCCATATGTTATGTGGGCATATTATATATATGTGTATGCATGTATGTTGTATATGACTAAGGAGTTTTCTTGTTAATTTCAACCTAATTTTGTTCCTAGATTGTCTCTGCAAGAGCTAAGAGATCAGAATACATAGAATTAAATATCCTTGTTTGTGATACAAGTTACTTTTCCAGTTCTTTCTTAAACATTACTCGTTTTCCTTTTTTAATTTGACTATAATTGTTCATGCTAGTATCTGCCTTCAAAATCAGTGTGTTCTTAGAGAAGTAGCACAGTTGTCACTGTATTATTAGGAAGTAAACTACTTTTTCATTACATTTTTACTTTGGTCTTCACATGGTAGGAGAAAAGCTTGGTTCAAGTGTTTTAGTTTGAAGCACTTCCTGCTTTCCAACTCTAAGGAATTTCTTTGTTCTCTTTTGCAAAGGATATTAACTATTTGAAAAACTCATTTACTCTGTCCAAACCTATCCTTAGGCTATTGCTGTTGATGTCATAATTCAAAGTATTGAGAAACGTTTTATACCAAGATTACTTCAATGTTTAATTACAGAATATGGACTTCGTTTGGCCAGTCATATATTTGTAAAAGAAATATCACAAGACAGTTTGGCAGCAAGAGATGGCAATATCCAAGAAGGTGATGTTGTATTGAAGGTATAGTCGTATTCTGAAATTTCTTTGGATTAAAGTGTCAGATTGTTTCTATTATTCCATATTTTTTTCTTGTTTTGATTGAGACAGTTTACCTAGATACTTAAGATTAAATTAAATCTAATGGGAAGAAATAGAGAAATTGCCATCTGTCTTATCTTAATGCTAGATGCTAAAAGATATTAGTGTACTAAAGCAGTTATGTTAGCACATATGACTGTTTGGAAAGCCCTTGCCTTCATTTTCCTATAACAGTTGTTTCAGTTGGTTGAGCTGAGGCGTTGTGATTTCTGTACTTAGAAAATTGGAGTTTATGGATTTTAAAAATAATAAGTTTTTATTGATGTATTTGTTTCTTACATTCTCCTAGTGTTCCCAAGTATCACTCCCCCTTTTCCTCCTAGGGATCCTTTTTTTTTTTGTTTGATTTTAAGTGATAGAAAGCTTTAGGCCATGGCGTAATCTTTGGGAGGTGAATAAAAGAGAGAGGACACAGGAATTACAGGAATATTAATTGATTTATATCTGATTTAATGGCAGCAGGTCAGCCAAGATTTTGCTGATTTAAGGTAGGTGATAATTTGATAAACTGAAAGCTTTAAATAGACATAACTGCTTGTTATTGTAAAGAAAGAGTAATTTGCACTGTTTTTGGTAGTTTGATAAGAGGTTCCAATTATTGGATATGGATTTGTTCATCACTCATTTCCAATACACAGCCTCTGTTCTGTTGTAGATAAATGGCACTGTGACAGAAAATATGTCATTGACAGATGCAAAGACATTAATAGAACGGTCCAAAGGCAAATTGAAAATGGTAGTACAGAGAGATGAGCGAGCTACACTTTTGAATGTCCCTGATCTTTCTGACAGTATTCACTCTGCTAATGCGTCTGAAAGAGACGGTAGGTATAAATATGTCTTAGATTTTTCTTTTTAAAGCCAAGGTCAATCTGCTTTATATTTTCTTGATTTAAAGTTTGGAACAAAATTATGATTTCTTACAATTTCCAAACATCTTTGGAATCTACTTATTGCCAATATTTAAATTAACCAGTTAAACCTTTAGTGTTTAACCATTCATTTATTCCTTGATTGTTAAAAATAAACATATAAAATGAGTTACTTTAAAAAATATGTATCTATATTCAGATATTTCCATTATTAGTAAGGGACACTATTATTTTATTGCAGTCATTTCATGGAACAAAAACCAACTTTTATTTAACAGACATTTCAGAAATTCAGTCACTGGCATCAGATCATTCCAATCGATCACATGACAGACCCCGCCGCAGCCGTTCACGATCTCCTGACCAGAGGTCAGAACCTTCAGATCATTCCAGGCATTCTCCACAACAGCCCAGCAATGGCAGGTAATGGCATAGTTGTATGTTTTGATTTAAATCAAACTGTTAGTGGCATTCATTTTTATTTATACATGTGGTATAGAAAGTTTTAAATTTTCCTTTTGGAGCTAGTTGTATTTTAAATAATTCTCTTATTTTTTACATGTGATGTTTTTTTAAAAATTTTTTTAGTTTTAAAAATTCAAGTATTTTAAGTCAATTAAAAATTACTGTTGTAAAAATTCAAAGAGTCAAGAGAGTATTTGAGATGTTGAGGGTGTCATATAGGTTGATTGCTTTGAGAGTTTAGGTGGCTTGAAAGGATGGAGCTCTCAGTAGTAATAAGGAAGTTTGAAAGGGGAGTGTGTTGTGAGAGGGGGAGATTATGAGTTTAGTTTTGGATATGGATGAATTTACATGTCTATTGGACATTCAGTTTGAGATTGGAGATTCTAGTCTAGAAGTTAGGAGAGAGATTAGGCCCAATCAGATAAGTAGATTTGTACTCAATAGCACTAGACATTCTATTCAGCATATTTGTTGAAATAAGTGCTGTAGGCCTATTACAAAGATATTAATTTGTGAATTGATAGTAGTACTTCCTGTAATGGGGATTATCCCAGTATCTAAAATTCATTGATGATTTATATTACGATTTTTGTGTGTGTATAATTTTTCTTAAAGACTTTAGAGTACAAGACTCTGTTCTCTATACTTTCACTAGAAAATCTACTTCATAAAGTGTTCTTTTTTAAAACACAGGGAAATGGTATAACATATTAGTCTATATCTGGTTTCTGCCATACTCCTTTTCAGTTTTCCCAACAATTTTTACCAAATAATGAATTTCTGTCCCAAAATCTTTAGTGTTTATATTTATCAAATAAAAGTTATTATGTTTTATTTACTGCTGTAAATTATATATCTACTCTATTCCATTAATGTACCTTTCTTTTTCTTAGCTAGTGTCAGATAGTTTTGATAATTACTGTCTTATAATAAAGTTTAAGATCTGGTACTGCTAAAGCTCCTTCCTTTACATTTTTTCACTATTTCTTCTGATATTCTTGATAAGCAGGGCAAAATGGATATATGACCTTGATCTGAAGCGATATTACAAGAAAATTAGAAGACCTTGGAACATGTTACTTTTCAGACTTATAGATAGGTGAACAATTTGTAAATGAAAAAGAGATAGAAAGGAAAGTTAGGTGTAAAATAGATAATTTCAGTTATCTTAAATTTTTTTTCTCCAGATAAAACAAATATAGCTAATATCGCAAGGAAAACAGAAAATTGAAGGGAAATATTTTAGACAATTTATCAGATAAAAGTCTCATATCAGAAATATATAAAGAACTTTGTCAAATCTATGAGTACAAGTCATTCCCCAATTGATAAATGGTCAAGGATTTATGTGAATAGGCAGTTTTCCAATGAAGAAACCAAAACAGTTTGTAGTTATATGAAAAAATGCTCTAAGTTATTATTGATTAGAGAACTGCAAATTAAAACAACCTTGATACAATTTTACCAAAGTAAAGTGACTAAAACGATTGAAGGGAAAAGTGACAAATGTTGGAAGGGATGTGGAGAAATTGGGACACTAATTCATTGTTGGTGAAATTGTGATCTATCCATTTTGGAGAGCAACCTGGTGTTATGCCCAAAGAATTATTAAATTACCTGTATATCCAGCAGTGCCACTACTTTGTCTATTTCCAAAGATGTTTAGGGAAGAAGGAAAAGAATCTCTATGTTCTAAAATGGTTGTAACAGCTCTCTTTGTGGTGGCAAAGAACTGGACATTTCAGGAATGCCCGTCAATTGGGAAATGGCTGAAAAAGTTGTGGTATATGATTGTGATGGAATAATCCTGTGCTGTAAGAAATGATGAGCTCAGTGACATTAGAAAAACATGGAAATTCTTGCATGAAAAAAGGAAGACCCAAATGAGCAGAACTAAG
>JAQQSK010015277.1:0-10838 GCA_028658325.1 Potorous gilbertii
CAGTTTCTATTTTTTTTATGAACATAGTTTTAAACAAGTCATTTGAAGCATAGTAAAATTGATCTAAGTTTAATTGTAATCAATGAATTAGAAATCTGAATTAAAATATTTCATTTGGTCTTTCATCAATTCAGTTTCATCTGCTTAGATTGGATTTTGGTTCAGAGGAAATATGGCATCATGGATAAAAGGCTAGTCTTTAAGTCAGAAATTTATTTTTAATTAAAGTCAACAAACATTAATTAAGCACCTGCCATGTCAATCAGTCAATAAGAATTTATTAAGCAGCTACTACAGGCCAGGCACTGTGCTAAGGACTGGTGATACAAAAAGAATCAAAAGACAGTTCTTGTCCTCAAGGAACTCATAATCTCATAAGAAAGACAATAACCAAATAAATATGTACAAACAAGCTATGATAAATAGAAAAAAAATAACAGAGGGAAGGTAGTAGAATTAAGAGGGGATGGAAATGGTTTGCTCTAGAAGGTGGGATTTTAGTTGGGACTTGAAGGAAGCCAGAGGAGCCAGAAACTTTTCCAGCCACTGATCCTACAATGACAAAAGTGAAAACAGTCCTTGCCTTAAGAAAATGTATATTCTACTGAAAGACCTGGATTCATGATCTAACTCTGATATATGAGGTGTGTGGAAAAAGGTTTAACCTTTTTAAGGCAAGTCTCTACATGTTTCTTTACATGTCTGCATGTTTTAGATGAGTTGTTATATTTATCTATGGAGACTTTGTATCAAGAAGAACACTGTACAATGGAATCACAGGTGTGATTGGATAAACCTGCATCAGAAAGTAGGGACTAGGGAGATCATTAAAACATTATGAGATGAGGAGAATAGCCCAACTCATGCTTTGAAAGGCACGTGAATGGGAAAGAGATCAGGTAAGCTGTTGCAGGATCAAATATGAAATGTTTTGTTGGCATTCAAAGCCTTTTATAATCTAACCCTCTCCTACCTTTCCAGTGTTCTCACACCTTACTCCCCAAAGCATACCATTCCAGTCAGGTCACTGGCCTCCTTACTGTTCTATAACTAAGACTCTCCATCTCTTGGCTTTAGACATTTTTTCCCACTGTCCTCTATGCCTGCAACACTCTCTTTCCTCCATTCTCACTGCTGACCTCCCTGGCTTTCTTTAAATCCCAAATAAAATCCACATTCTACAGGAAGACTTCCTCAGCTCCTCTTAATTCCAGAGCCTTTCCTCTGTTAATTATTTCCTATTTATGCTGTACGTGTCTTGCTTTTTTATGTATTTGTTTGCATTTTATCTCCCTTTTCAGATTGTAAGCTCTTTGAGGGCAGGGACTATCTTTTGCCTCTTTTTGTATCCATAGCACTTTACACAGTGCCTGGCACATAGGAGGCATTTAATAAATGTTGTTGATTGATGGGATAAAGAAAAAAAGTTTTAGCATTTCTTGCATCTTCAAAGGCTTGAGGCGGCAGTTTGAAATGCTTGATATTTTTGTGTTGGGGCCATTGGCAACTTCTTGGCTCTTAGCCCCCATGTTCCTAGATTGATTACTCATTTTTATGCCATTTCTTCCTTATCATTTCCCCAGCAATTTCTTTTATGACCAAGACATCTTTTACAGTACTATGGATGGATTTAATGGACTACTACTGGTCTTACATGTCTCTGTGAGACCAATGAAAGACCACAGCTTTTGCTCTCTCCTATCCAGTGCAAAAGAATAGCCCAAATGCTCTTTAATCTGAGAAAGTCTTTGTGAAATAATCATGGACCTTCACCTATGAGCTGCTCCTGGTGGCATGTGGAGGGTGAAGATATGTGGCATGGAAGTTGAACAGACTTCCAAGTGTCTGTTTTCCCACATGTGTGCATTCTGCCTTCATAGAGAAAATGTTGTATAGTTTAGTGGTTTATTGTAGTCTACCATACCTTTAACCAAGTGGAGTGTATGAGGTGCTGAGGGAGGACTAGCACCTCTGCTATGAGGGCTGGCCAAGCCCTTTTCAGGGCTGCTCATCCATCATTAGTGCCACCTTTCAACCAATTCTCACCTGGGGCTCCAAAGAACTGTAACATGTGCAGTGGAAACAACCATGTAAATCCATCTGGGCAGATGGGAAACTGACAGTTGTCAAACCCATCGATGAGTTAGGAAGATATCTAACCCAAATGTGTGAAGACTTTCCCCAGTTGGAATGAATGGATGAGAACAATTTGTTCAACAGCCATGAAAATGGTTGAAGAAAGTGCTGTGTAGCTTGGTCAGACACTGAAGATACCAAGGTCATCCACCGCATCCCAAGCCTTCACCAGTTGTCTTGACTTTTGTTGCGTCACTGGATGTCAGTGACTCCAGAAGAGAGAATGAAGTTGACTGCTTCACTTAAACACAATCCACATACCAGTTAAGACATCAGACATAACATCATTGATCCTCTTTGAGAGGAAGGATGAACACCTTCAACTAAGAAGATAACTATATAAGAAGATAATGTCTAAGTGCCATTAACTTTTAAGTTATTACTTCAAAACCAAGTGAACCAAAGCATTCTTATATTCTGATTGTCTTTCCCCTTCTTCCTTAGGGGAACACCAGCAATTGCCAGAGAAAGAACAGGTTGGGAGAAAGTAAATGAAACTCATTCCACCAAGAAGCAGGATGGAAGGATCTTAGAATTGCCAATAGGGGAGAGGTCTTGAAAGCCTCCTAGTCCAGGCTCTTTCAATTGCAGAAAAGGAAACCAAGTCCCAGAGAGGGGATTTTCCCAGTAATACCCAGTAATAGTTTACATTTACAAAGTACCTTGCAGTTCAAAAAATGATTTCCTCCCTAGAGCCCTGGGAAATAGGTTCTACAAATATGAAATGAAAGCTCAAATGATTCACTCTTGTTCACACAACTCATTAAGTATAAGTATCAGAAGTAAAATCCAGATCTTATATATATAATTATCTCATATAGAATTGTATAATGCTCTTTCTGCTTTCTTATACTTCAAGAGATGGAAAATATAATGATAGCATTTAGATGGCACTCTAAGGTTTTAAAAGCATTTCATATGTTATTTCATTTGATCCACATAATCAGCCCATGTATTGATGCTACTACTATTTACAGCTTAGAGACATTAAATAACTTGCACATAGTCACATAGCTAATGAGTGTCCGAGAGAAAATTTGAACTCAGGTCATTCTGACTCTTGGTCCAATACTCTATCAATTAGAGATCATTGAGTCCTAGTCACATATGTCTAAGTAGATTCAGGCACCATTTGAATATAGTAGATAATAGATTCATAATACCTTCTTAAAAGAAATTTAGGTATTTTTGGGCTAAATCTCTAATATTTTGTGGCTGGTAATAAACTCCTTCAGGGCAGGGACCCTACTGCTCCTTATTCATCATTGTATTTCCTTTGGTGCCTAGTATGGGACATTGGATGTAGTAGGCACTTAATAAATGCTTGTTGAACGTTCATGCATTTGCATGAATCTGATGGGTTGGCTACCTCTAATTTAATAAACTTTTGGAGTTTAGATATGCATGTGTGGGCCACATGTCAAGGCCACACTATTTACATTAATTGATTATATAATTTTTATATAATTTTATTTATTGTTTATTTTACATAATTTAATTTTATATCTTTTTGTAAACTTCTATGAAATATGGAGTACCTGTAGATTGAGTCCTTTGGAATCACAGGTAGATTTGGGGCCAGTTCCTGAAGAGCTTGCATAGTAGTATTTATGGTAAAAGGCAAATAAGAAAAATCTAGAAAACAGGGCCATTGATGTCAATAGCCAAGTGGGAAATCCCAATAGAAACACAACACGCTGGGAAGGAAAGGGTGAGCTTGCCCATCTGTTTGTTTCCTTCTAGAGACACTAACAAATAACAGAAAATGAAGACTTAGAAAGACCAGACAGCAGGTTTATCTGAAGAGGAGAGCAGGAGCCAATGAATTGAGCTAAGTACAGACTTAGCCCTTTTTTCCTTGGCATTTGATCACTGCTCAAATACCCTAACGATTAAAGCATGTGCTTCTCATAGCTTGTTGTCCGCATCATTTCTTTCCCTCAGAGACGTCATGATTTCCAGCTTCTTCTTATAAGAGGCTGTGACCTCTGGAGAAGGTCCATCTGGTGTAGATTCATTACAGGCCTCAACTTTGGCCCTCTAAAATCCTAAATTATCCAAGACCCAGGTCACTTGAAGTGTTGACTCACACTTCCCCTCCCCCCACCCATTGACTGTCCTGTAATAGCTAGTTAGTTTAACCTGACTAGAAGTAAAGTATTTCCCAATGGAAAACTTCTTGGCTCCATAAAATCTTCTAGAGGGGAAAAAAGATTCATTTCGGCTCTCATTCTGAAGAAGCATCTGGCCCTCTCCATTTCATCCAGCCCAAGTCAGGCGCTGAAGAAATGTTACAAGAACTGTCTGTTTATGTAAGTTTGCCACCTCCAAGAAAGCTTTGTGCTACTACAGCCATCAGCTGTTAAGAGACGCTGTCTAAATGGTAGGGACAGTTCCTTTCGATCCTAAACCACATGTTTGCTGTTGATGACTTTGTCTTTGGGCTATGAAGCAGAAGGTCTGTTGTCTGCTGAAATGTTACGTCTAGGCTAATTGTGACCAGAGGTGTGCTGGAGCTAGCTCTAGCCAATTGTTCAATTTTCAGTGTGAGCATTTACACCTTGGAATTCTGCAAATGGTGTTAATAAGGCCTTAATATATCATTTTGTTGATTGTCTAGACTAGATTTAAGTAAACATTAGTGATGCAGATTAAATTTTAAAGTGTCTTAGGTGCATATACTGCTTCCCTAGGCTGTTCAGCACTTATCAATACTCCTCTACCTTCTATGGTCACCACTTCCTGAAGTCCCTGGCAATGAAATATATTGGTTTATGGCACTGTTTGATTCTTTTACATTTACCCTGAGTCTTACCCATAAACCCCACCTTTAGCCTCTTTGAAAGTTTCAATATTGCTAATAAAGACTATCTCCTAGACAATGTAAGATTTCCTCAATTCTGCTGGTAATTCAGGCCCTTCCCTCCATTCAAATTTCAAATAAAAAAAAAAATTGGCAAGGCAAGGATCCTACTCTGGGATCCAGCTTCCTTGATCAGAAATCCGGGGATGAGTTTCTTCTTTTGTTAAATAATTTTGGGACTGTTCTAGATGGTGCAATGGGTTGGAGCTTTGGGCCTGGAGTCAGGAAGATATGAGTCCAAATATGACCTCAGATACTAGCTGAGTGATCCACTCCACCTAAATTTCCTCAACTGTAACATGGGGATAATGACTTCACTTACCTCATAGGGCTATTGTGAGGGTCAAATGATAATATTTGAAAACCACTTAACATAGTTTTTAGCTCATGGTAGGCATCATATAATTATAATTCCTTCCTTCCTTCCTTCCTTCCATCATGCCCATTGAACTATATCCATTTCAAAAGGAAACATCTAAGTGCTAAGAGCACAAACGCAGGACCAGTCTACTCATTTAAGCCCCTCTGCAATCAGTTTGACTTACATTTCCATGCATGTTTCCTATTATCTTCCATGTGGTCTACATTTTAGCTAAACCTGACTGTTCCTGAATTCAAGATGTCATAGCCCCATTCTGTGCCTTCAACAAGTTGTGCCCTACCCCAGTCATGGAATGCATTATACCCCATCTTTGAGCTTCAGAACCTTCTGGGCTTCTCCTCTCAGGGACCATTTTGTCACAAAAGGGAAATAGGTTCTGTTCTCTTATTTTTTGGAGACAATCAGGGTTAATTGACTTGACCAGGTCACACATTTAGCAAGTATCTGAGGCTAGATTTGAACTCAAGTCCATCCTGACTCCAGGGCCTGGGTTTTATCTACTAGCTCTCCCAACAGGTCTTCCTCTTAAGGAATATAAGGGGTTCTGTAATTTGGGGGTTATGACACATATATATATGATACAAAGTGGGCAGAGATTAAAAATACTTGGGAATGTTGGAGGAGAGAGAACAAGTCAACAGCAGGGAGGATCAGGGAAGGCTGCTAGATTGAAATGAAGAGATTGACGCCAAATTTGTTTCAGTTGCTTCTATCATTTGCCACAGTGCAACAGTATTATATTATAGTTACTATCCATACAATATTGCATTCAGGGGCCACAGTCTGTTCAGCCCTTCCCAACGGATGGGCACCTTCCTTCTAGAATACTTTCCTGACCAGTTCTCTCTTTGGGCTGGTATCTTTCCTCTGTTCATGATTTCTAATTTAGCCTGAATAAGTCTTGTCTCTACACAGCTGTTTTCCTGTTGCCTCCTCCATTAGAATATGACCTCCTTGGAAGGGGAAACTCTTTTGCCTTTCTGCATCTCTCCAATGCTTAGCACAGTGCTTGCCATACAGTACATGCTTAAATAAGTGCTTACAGACTGATATATTTTGTTTCCAATTCTCCCGTACTTTTCTGGGAGAAGATGAATAGTTGCTAGAACTAAAGCTATCTCATTTGAGGATGAAAATGAAAATGAAAAGAAGCTTTAGGGGCTACTTTCGGAGGCTGGCTAGGATAGTATCACGCCACGACCATCTGCACCACACATCTACCTGTGCTTCAGACATGTTTGTCACTTTTGCATTTGGGAAAAGCATGCCATCGACATCCAGCAAAAGAACTATGGAATCGGAATGCAGAGCAAAGACTGTTTTCTTTTTTGATTTTGTTTTCTTTCTTTCTCATGGTTTCTCCCATTTATTATAATTCTTATATGCAATATGACTAATGTGAAAATTTGTTTAATAGGAATGTATGTGTAGCGTCTATATGAGATTGCATGCCATCTTGGGGAAGGAGAGGGAGAAAATTTAGAACTTATGGAAGTGAATGTTGAAAACTAAAAAGAAATAAATTAACAAATTAGAAAATAAAAGAAACTAGAGAAGCCTTATATGGACTGATGCAGACTAAAGAAAATAGAACTAAGACAATAAAAGAGAAAAAAAACACTAAAAAAAATAATAAAATGTACATTGCACTGAATAGCCTTGGTTCTGGAGAGAAGAGGATGAAATAGACATCTTTCCTCTTGGTAGAGAGATGGGGGCCTGTGGTTGTAGAATGTTGCATACACAGTCAGAATTGTTTGCTTTTTTGATCAGTTTTGCTTAAGTAATTTTCTGTGTTACAAAGGAGGGTTCAGTGGAAAGGAAAGAGTATAAAAGGATTTGGCTGTAGTATAAAAAAGGTACCACTTTTCTTAGATGGGGAGAAAAAGAGGCTAAATCAGGATTCAGTGTAGCATATAAACAATTACTAATGATCCTTGCCGGTAGGAGGTGGATAATTAAAATCCAATAAATTTCAATAATTATTGATTAAGTTCCTACTGTGCATAATGCTCAACAACTGCATTTTCCCTACTCCTCTCTCCGTAATTGTTGATGTATGCATTCTCATTGCTCCTGGATATGCTAATAAGCCTTGATAAAGACAAACGTAAGGAAGACAGGAGGAGGAAAAATTGTGGACCTAGGTAATCAACAAATTAACCTCTGATTAATTGAAATTCAAGTGTACTTCAGTAATTGCAAAATAGAAGGGAAGGAAGGGAAAGATATTGAGACTGACACCAAGAAGGGTAGGCATCTAACTGGGAATGAGAGGAGCAGAGCTTATTAATCATTTTTTTTTGGACCACTTATTTTATTCAGAACAAGGAACTGATTTCAATATCATTGCCTTATTTCAATTGAACTTAGCTGATTTCATTTATTTCTTTTCCCCTCCTTTAAATCCCAGACTTATAGGCATATGGTCACATACATACTTAACATATGAGTTATTTTTTATTTAAAATTTATGAGAAAACCACAATGTACTTTATGAAATAAAATTCTTGGCTGTGCCTTAAAAATATCTCCTCCCTCCTAACTCGTAACTCCAGAGCCAATGCTCTCTTGGTTATATCACACCATCAGTCCTGGAGTCAGGAGAAGTTGGTTTGGAATGCTTTCAGCCCACTTGAAAGTCTCTTTACTTTTCTATACCTTAGATTGTTCATCAGTAAAATGAAGGGATTGGATTGAACTTCTAAGGTCCCTTTGGACTCTTGATTTATGATCCTATGATCTTTCACTATAGAACAAAGGGAAAATCACTAAATGACACAGGTCATACATGTCATTTGGAATATGAAAAATATAAGGATCTGGGTTTGAACAGAATCTTATTTATGCTTGGGTCATCCAAAAAAGACAATCAACACAAACAGCCTCCAATTAGAAATCTGTTCATTGAAGGAATTTAATAAAGTGATTAAATAACTAACTACAATTGAAGCACATTTAAACATGTCTTTGAACATACACAAAATAGTAGCAAATAATATTTGTATTGGCACGGTGCCTTTTATTTTAAAGTGCTTTAGAGTCTTGTACAATTACCTAGAAATAGAAGTTCCCTCTTTTTTTGTCTTGTAAGGACATGTCTTTAGTGTCCTCTAAATTTTATGAAGCTATCTTCATTTTCTTTTACACTTAAGTATCCTCTTCCTCATATTCTCTAGCTAATATTCCTTTGTACTTTAAATATATGCAAATCACTGATTTATCTCTTTTTAAAATGCCTTATTTTCATTACAAATAAATGTCAATATGCTTCTTTTTCCTTGTAGAAATAATCCTTCCTCAGCCATTATTTCTAGTGAGTCCCCCCCATACTCCAACCTATCCAACACCAGACCCTGCTCTGAAGAGCCACCATCGATGTGAAGCAGAAATTACACTAAGACCTAGTTTTGGTCTTGCCCTAGAATTTCATCAGTTCCAGGAACTCCCTCTACTATTCAGATGAACAACTTGTCTTTAACATTTAGTCTTAAAAGATCTAAGTGCCTGAGGCACTGAGAACTTCAAAGTTTTGCCCAAGATCACTTAGCTAGTATGTAGGATAGGCAGAATTGGAACCCAGGTCCTTCTGAATAGTCCACCAGTATGCTACCTACTATATAGCGGTTGCCTCTCACGACCTACTTAGAGGGCACAATTGACTTAAAGTTGATGAGGTAGCTCTTTCTGTAGGGGACTATCAAATACTAAGTAGTCACTGAATGAAATTGAAGGACTGCAAACAGAAATTAAATAGAAATATTTCAAGGGGCCAGAATCTTTGGATTTTATTTAAGTGAATTTCTGTCCATTTTTTTTCTTTTTATGGGTTAAAGGTAGCTTCGAGGAAATATTATTTTAGTCATCGGGTCAAAGTGGTCACACACTTATGTGTCATCCATTTGAATTTGATAGTTATACTTTAGGGCCTAGGGCTGGGGAACCTGAGACCGTGAAGCCACATGTGGCACTCTAGGTCCTCAAGTGCAGCCCTTTGACTGAATCTAAACTTCACAGAACAAATTTTTTCGTTATTAAGGGGGTTTTAACTCCAACTCTAACCCCCTTAGGCAGATGGAAACCAATTTAACTTCAAATGTCTTGCCTAAACCAAGGAGAGGGTTCTGGCTAATATCTGTGGAGGACTGAAATTCCAAGAGATACACCCCTATGGTTGTCACCAACTGTATACAATTAACTCTGGATTATTTGTATTAATGGTGAATGGTTATGGGGATAATCCAAAGATTGGCAGACAATTAAAAAACCCATGATGCTGGACTTTGGAATGTGGCTTTGTATTTAGGTCTATAAATAGGTTATGGTTTCCTGGGAATTCACAGGCATTGAGCAGGGGTTGCGGGGTGGGGGGAAGAGATCATAACACTTCATTATGAATATCTGACTTAGGAATAGTTTAATTTCATATCCACTATCCACATCTTGGACATTCCCTGCTCACATTCCCCATACCCCAATAGAGATAGACCGAGTTGCTTATATCCTATTGCAAAGTACCAGACCAAGTCAACCAGCTCACTTTTTTTTTTAACTTTCCCATTTTTAAAATTTACTTTATTATAGCTTATACTTTCCTTAGGTGGATGGGTAGATTTATATGTTAGGTTAAAGACAGGAATCAGACCTATGATTTCATTGGTACGGGAAACTCCCAGATGAGAAAACTCCTTCTACCAATGCAGCATAGTGCCTTCTCCACCAGGATTAAGTGACTTGATTAGGGTCACAAAGTCAGAATTTGTCAGAGGTGGCCATTGAACCTTGCCTATGAGGCTAGTTCTCAGCTGCTGTGGCAAAGGGAAACAGTCAACGATAATAGATTTTGTGGTCCCCTCTCCTTAATTATAATAGTAAGGACTTGAGAATAAGATTTTTTTGTGGACAAGACTCAATGTCAATATTATTCCGATCCATGGAGAATTAGCTGCTTATCTGCCCATATACACTCTCAGAAATTTGGTGAGATAAGACCATTTTCAGATGCTATTCTATAGCTGGTACTGGGTTAGATGCTAGGCACATACATTTCAGACTATGTAACCATCTGAGCATGTTATTCCAGAGCCTTTCTCTGTATTCTCCAAAAAAAGATAGCAGCTCAAAGATTTTGACAGATTGATGACACACATATCCACAAGACTGAACATAAAATATCATTGAGTTTGCATTCTGATCCTTCAGCTTCATCCATAGAGTCTGAAGGGCTAAAATTCTGGGACACAAACCCTATGACTGGCATCCATCACAAACAAAGAGAATTCCTTTTTAGTAGGGTTTCATCTTTCTAACAAAGCTTCTCGTTTTCTGATCCTGCCATGACAGGAATGATCTTTCGTCGACAAAGTTTTTGTTCCTCGTGATTCCAGGTCGGTAAGGACAGTAAAGGGAGAATGATGCCAAAGGAAATGATCCTACTATCAATTCAGTCAGCCTAAG
>JAQQSK010015278.1:0-10837 GCA_028658325.1 Potorous gilbertii
TGGAGGAGCAAGGGATAGTGTATTTATCAGATTTATGAGAAGGGAAGAATTTTTGACTAAAGAAGAGATAGAAGGCATTATGAAGTGCAAGATGGATAATTTTGATTATATTAAACTGGAAAGTTTTTGCACAACCAAACCCAATGCAACCAACATTCAGAGGGATGTAGTATTTTGGGAAAAAAATTTATAGGTAATCTTGGGGATAAAGGCCTCATTTCTAGAATATATGGAGAACTGAGTCAAATGTACAACAATACAAGTCATTCCCCAATTGATAAATGGTCAAAGGATATGAACAGGCACTTTTTAGAGGAAGAAATTAAAGATATCTATAATCATATGAAAAAATGCTCTAAATCACTTTTGATTAGAGAGATGCAAATCAAAACAACTCTTAGGTACCACATCACACCTATTAGATTGGCAGATATGACAGAACAGGAAAATGATAAATGTTGGAGAGGATGTGGGAGAGTTGGAACACTAATTCAATGTTGATGGAGCTGTGAGCTCATCCAACCATGCTGGAGAGCAGTTTGGAACTATGCCCAAAGGGCTACAAAAATGTGCATACCCTTTGGCCCAGCAAAATCACTTCTTGGACTCTATCCCCAAGAGATCAAAAAAATGGGAAAGGGTCCCACATGTACAAAAATATTTGTAGCAGCACTCTTTGTGGTAGCCAAAAACTGGAAATCAAGGGAATGCCCATCAGTTGGGGAACGACTGAATAAATTATGGCATATGAATGTAGTGGAATACTACTGTGCCATAAGAAATGATGAACTAGAAGACTTCAGAGGGGCCTGGAAAGACTTATATGATCTGATGCTGTGTGAAAGGAGTAGAACCAGGAGAACTTTGTGCACAGCAATGAGCACAGTGTGGGAGAGTTTTTTCTGGTAGGTTTGGATTTTCATAGCAATGCAAGGACATTAAAAACAAACAAACAAAAAAAACTTCCCAATGGTCTTCTGAGGCAAAATACCTTCCACATTCAGAGAAAGAACTATGGAATTCAATAGCAGAATGTAGCAGATCATTTGTGTGTGTGTATGTGTGTGTGTTAGTGTGTTATGTTTTGGTTTGTTATATGATTTCTCCCATTTATTTTAGTTCTTCTATACAGCATGACTATAATGGAAATGTATTCAATAAGAAAAGATCCTTTATAGAATTATATGCCATCTAGGGGAGGGAGGGGGGGGCAGAGGATAAGTAGGGGTAAAAAATGTAAGTTTTATGATAGTTGTTGTAGAACATTAAAAATAAATAAAATGAATATATTAAAAAAAGAAAATTCACATCCTTCAATTATCAATTGGGGAATGACTTTTTCTTATAATGTTGAATCAGTTGCTTATGTATTTTACTGTTTTCCTTTTCAATGGAAGCTAGTAGCCATCTTATAGCATTAACTATGATCACTTTGAGTGGGGTGTTCTGGAGAACTAAGGGAAAATTTGGGAATTAATTCAGTAACCTTGAGTAATAGTTGGTATTTTGCAGTGAGGACAATGGAGGTCTGGAAGTTTTGGCTGAAGTGGATTCACCTATGAGTACTCAGGGGGTGTAAGCTGATCTAAGAAATTCTGTCCTTACCAATCTTCTTATACCAAGAGAATTTGCCCAGTCTTTTGGGTGAAAAAGTCCAAAATCTGACAATTAACTGTAGGATTATGTTAGAAAACGACATCTTTGGAAACAAACTGGGGACTTGCTATGAATCTGACCACAGGCATATTTTAATATCAAGTACAAATTCTAGAGAGATTTTTGCCTATTTCTAAGTTAACTTTAGGGAAACTTTATTCATTCCCCTAGAGATGGTATTTACGTGGGGTTTGGGAAGACAGGCCTAGGGATTTCCACAGATGGAACCCATTGATTGACTTTCAATTACTTATCTTCCAGCTGAAGGGGAAGTTAAAATGAAAAATGAAAGTTAAAATGAAAAGCAATAGCCTCCACCTTGATATTTGTGACACATCTGTGTTTGGAGTAGTTTCTGAAAAAAAAGAACATCAAGAGAAAGGGAGGGCAGAGCACAGTGTCTACAATAAGCTGTCAAACATAAAGTCCATGGGAAAAGAAGCTTCATGGTAATATCCTTCATATCCCAGAATGCTCTAAAACAGCAATATTTGTGTATTCATAGGGAGTTGAGTATACTGGGGATGCTATAATAATAATCCACTAAATATAGGGAAGGGGGATGGGATGAGAAGGGACTGTGGTAGTGTACCTGTGCTCCCCAAATTGCTACTTAAAAGCTGAAGGTTTCATATGTACATATGTGTTTCCATGTGAGTGTAATGAGAAAAACAAGGCAGCTTCACTGATAGACATGATGACTTATGACAAGTTTATTGTCCCCTGCAAGGAAGAAGAAAAAAAATCCCTTATGTTGTCAAGAAAATCAAATTAGTTACTGTCTGAGAAAACAAATATACAGACAGAAGAATGGGGAACTCATTCATCTATCAGTCTTGGAGAACTTGGCTAATGGGGAATAAACCTTGGGAGGAGACCATCCTCTGGGAGGAAACCATCCTCTGGGAGGAAAGGGGGTGTAGTGAATAGAGGGCAGGATTTTTGGGTATGGAGCCTTCTAGAGAGAGAAAGGGACATTCCTGGGCATTGAAAGTCTTTTGGGAGACAAGGCATGGCTCCTTCTCCCCAGTATCTGGAGAGTAGTAAGTTATTAAGCCAAAAAATGGAGGAGCAAAAGAACTGGACTTTGTCCTCTGCCATTATCATGAATTATACAGGTAGCATAGATCCAGTGGAAAATTTTCCTTCTAATAACTTCAAACTTTTTTCTTTTTCCCTTTCAAGTTGAAAGTCTGGGGGATTATATAAAGTCCTGGGAGAAATGTGAGGTTGTACCAAAAGCAAAGAGGACTTTAATGATTATGGGATGCTCTCAGATGACTGTGTATGTTATTCATTTTCTGTGGGGTGAAATAAGGGTATCCTACTCTTGGTGACTTAGTGGATAGAATGTCCAGCCTCGAGTTGGGAAGGCCTGAGTTCAAATTTGACTTCAAACACTAACTAGTTGTGCAACTCTGGGCAAGTCACTTGACCTTGTTTTCCTCAGTTTCTCCATATGTAAAATGAGCAGCAGAAGAAAATGGCAAGCTAGTCCAGTATCTTTGCCAAGAAAACTCCAAATGGAGTTATGAAGGCTTGGATGTGGCTGAAAGACAATGACAACTCTTGATTTGCATTGTTTCCTTGAGTACTTGTTTAGGAGCTAAGAAGATTTGCATCTCCAACTGTGGAGACAAATATGAGATCTAAAATTAAGCAACATTCTGAGATTTCTAAGAGAGAACTCTCGATAGGCACAAAATGAGCCAAAGAGAGGGTGACTTTTTTTTAGTTGGAGGAGAGGCTTCTAATATTGAACCTGGCTTATAAAACCACTGAGCCCAGGGTACTGGCTACAGATTGTTTCATCAATGACCAATTCTTAAGTGCTGATGAGGCAACACAACTTCCTGCTTCCAGTAGGGAAATGGTAGACTACTGTAACATAATGCTACATATAGCATAAGGCAGAGTTATTATTTTGGTTGGTTTTGTTATACTTTTCTTAAAAAAACAATATATGACATTATTGAAGGGTACTACTGAAGGTATTTTTGGGAGTTGACAGGTGGATATGGGATACAAACTTTTTTTTTGTTGGTATCTCAATATGCAGTGGAAAGATTTGGTAGAGTAGGCTCTAAAGTATTGCTGAATGTGTAAGATGTGGTTCAAAGGGCCTCCCTGAGGATGGGTATGAAGAGACAATGAGTATGCCAATGTAGAAAGTGGGAGATTATACATAGTTCTTTTGACATTTACTCTTGTATATACATGATTTTAAAAGATCTATTGGGAGGAAATTTTCCAGGATGATGGACACATATATGGATGAATCATAGACAAGAGTGAGGAGAACTGTTCCCAGTAATAGACATGTCCACATCAGTGAGACTGTGGATGCCTTAAAGTAACTTTAATAATAATGTCTTGCATTCACATAGGGATTTCTAATCTTCAAAAATCTTTCATACCTTTACCAAGTCATTTCACCTGGATTAGCCTCAGATTCTTTGTTAAAAAAGAATATAAGCTCATTGACAGCAGGGACTATTTAATTTTTGACTTCTTAAGTTTAGTGCCTAGTAGAATGTCTGCTGCATAGCAGACTCATGAGATATGCTTATTGATTGATTAGTAAAGTGATTATTATATGATAAAAGTTTGGATTTTTAGCTCTAAGGTCCCTTACAGTTCTGATATCTCAATAGTCTGAGTCTTTCTCATTTGGCAATGAGGGTATGTATTTCCATAGCACTTTATTGTTTATAAAATACTTTCACTTACACAGTATTTTCACTTAAAAAGTGAGAACATCACTCCCATGTGATAGGAAGGGTAAGTATGAATCTCTTGATTTTATAATGAGAAAACTAAGGGATACAAAAATGAAATGATTTACTCAACATCACATGGCTATTAAAATACAGATATGGGATTGAAAATGACTGAAATACTTTAACTCTCAGTTCAGTACTCTTTGATTGATTATTTTAAAGGTGACAAATTCAGAAAATGTGAAAATTGAAACTCTCACTGATGTATTACCTATTGCTCCCTGTCATGATCTTATAACAAAAATATCCTATCTCAGGCTCTTAGTAGTTATGTGACACTGGGTAAGTCACTTAACCTTTGTCTTCCTTTCCTTTTCCATAAAATGGGAATGTTAATAGCACATACTTTACATGGTTATTGTGAGAATTAAATTAGAAAATGTGTATAAAGAACTTTGCAAACTTTAAAATGCAGATAAATTCTACTTACATCCACTATCACCATTACCACCCAAACTACCATCATTATCATTTTCAGCATCTACATTATGTGGCTTTTGGCCCATTTCTTTCTAATTTGTTTCCGTTTCTGTGTCATGCTCATTTAATCATCAATGGCAAGTTCTCCATCAGTACACAGAGTGATATTGAACAAGGAAATGCAGCATTCTGACAGGAAAACTGTGGGTGGGGAGGAGTGAAAGAAAACAGGGACTCCTTTAAGGAATTATTCTACAGTCTCAATTCAACTGCTTGAGGCTAGGAACATTAGAATAAGTTGAAGGATGCTATCCAGGAAAGACTGAAGAGGCTCAGCTCGCTCAAGTGATCACCAGAACAATTTGTTTCTTTGTTCGGATCTTTCAGCAAGATGAATGTGGGCAAATGTGAGGGATTACCCAGAGTAACTCAGCCTATTAAACAAAAGCACATTCAAGGCAAGATTCAGCTGTTTGAATTTTGCTTTGAGGGCCCTTGGTTTCCTGTTTAGTGTAATGGAAAGATGGCTCAAAGTGGAGTCAAGAACTACCTGAGATCTATTCCCACATTGGAGACTAACCAGTTTTCTGACCGTGGGTGAGTTATCTGTCATCTCTGAGTATCAGTTGATAATTCATTTCTTTCTCTCTCTCTGTACTGGCCCAAGGGATATGAAGGCAACTTTTCAATCTTAACAGAAGATTCTAAGCTTTTTTTTTACTTGCAGGGAAGAAACAAGTAGGTTGATTCAAGGAAAGATAAATCATGGATGGCAGTGACTGCCAATCTCCCTTTACTCATATCTTTAATTTCTGTAGGAAATCCCTTTATTCTTTAAGAGTCTCAGAGTTCAAGTTTGGATTCATGTCCAGATTCTGTTAAATACTGGTTTTGTGACCCTTAGCAAGAAAGGATCCCCACCCCACTCCGTTATCAGAAAGTTGTACATGGAATTCCTGTTTAGACTTTGCTTTTGGTGTCAGATCTGTGGTTTCATTGCTTTCAATAATGCACAAATAAATTCACTCTACCAAATGATTCTTAGGTCCCTTCCCATTGTGCATCTGTGAAACCAAAGAACCATCATTTTAGTTCTAGGATTGTATAGGAATAAAAGAATGTGTGATTTTTTTTCAGTCTGGATACCACCTTGGCTAGATGTAAGATTAGAGAAATAGAGCTGAGAGACCTTAGATAGCATATAGTCATCCTTCCTTCTGGACCATACAGTGGGCTCATTGATTCTGTGATTACTGTCCAAGAGTGACTGGATTCTCATTGAGGGTCTTCCACAACAGTTGTTTGATTAAAAATTTAGAGTCACATGGCACTTACAGGTAAAGCATCTGACCCTCTCATTTTGTAGTCAAGGAAATCAAGGTCCAGAGAAGTGAAATGATATACCTCAGGTTGTTCAGCTACTATAAAGCATGAACCAGCATTTAAATGCAAATTTTGGAATTCTTTTTTTCCTGACATGCATCAGTTCCCAAATCTCAGGCTTCAAAGAATAGAAAGATGGGGTCAAGTTCTTTAAACCTTGTGGTTGTACTAGAGGAGAAGGTCTCTTGTTAATTTCTTCTCTTTTAATCCTTAGTGATTAGCACAGAGTCTCATATGTAATTGGTGCTTAATACATACTTGATGACTCTCTTCCTCCCTCCCTCTCTCCTTCCTTCTCCTTTTCCCCCTCTCTCCATATATATATATATATATATATATATATATATATATATATATATATGTATACATATGTACACACACATATATACTTGCTATATATATATATATATATATATATATATATTTAACATTTCCCTCTCTCTCTCTCTCTCTCTGGGTGGTGAACCTGTTACATAATGTAGAGAAAAATAATGCAAGCAGATGGTGGAATTTTGATCAACTTGTTTTTCCTTGTTAGCCTCAGTTTCCTTACCTGTAAAATTAGAGGATGGATCTTCATGATCTCTAAGGTCCTTCTCAGCTTTAAGATCATTTGAAGAATGACTAAAAATCTCTCCCAAACTCTGGCATAGAAATGTAATGGAATATCATGGTGCAATAAGAAATAGTGACTAGAGAAATCCAAGCAACATGAAAAAGTGTTCAGGAACAGATGTGAAGGGAAAATAACCAAAGAACAATAAACATTGTGACCACAACAAGTTCAAGCAACAATGAAAGGAAGCTGAATGCTGAGTAATTGAAGAAAACTTCTGGGGTGAATAGACATGGACACATACTACTTCCTTCTTGGAAGAGAGTTGGGGGACTTACTAGGTCAGAATACTATAATCATATATAGACAAACATATGCATATGTAAGTGTATATATATATATATATATGTATACATACACAAACACAGTGCATATATGTGTGTATGTCCACACATATACAGGCAAACTTGGTCACTGTTTTGGATATTTTTGGTTTCTTCCCGTTCCCTCCCAACATTTATTACAAATTTATTCTGCACATAAGAAGAAGAAATGTCTGTGGCAAAAAACAAAACCACAAGGCATTAATACTATGTTTTTGGACTAATTCTGTGATTTATTTGACATAGAGACTGGAAACTGAGGATGTCTCTTCACCAGTGCCAATTACCACTTCCATTTAAACTTGTTATCAGCATGTGGGGCACTGAGCAGTTAAGTGACTTGTACCTGGTTATACAATTAATATGGGGCAAAGGGGCTGACTGTATGTGACCTCTCTCAGAAAAACTTATTTTAAAATCAAGTTAATTTTTTAAAAAAAAGTTTGCAGTCCTCTAATTCCATGATTACCAGACATCTTATAACAAACCAGCAATGATTTCTATATGTAGTTAAGTTTGGGAAAGTGATTTTTTTTGCATCCATTTTTTTCTTGGAATCTGCAAACAGAAGCTGTGTGTTGACAACATGATTTACTGACTGGCAGACTTTAGTTCTGAATTGCTGCTCTGACTTCTTTTTGAGGAGAAAGACTCCCTGGGAGAGAGAGCATGATATGAGTAGAGTGCCAGTCATGATACCAGGGAAAGCTGAGTTCAAACACTGACTCCAGCAGTTTCTAGCTGTGTAACCATGGGAAAAATGACTAAATATCTTTGAACTTCCATCCATTCTTTAAGAATGTAAGTTAAAAATGGGCTGTGATATCTATAGGTGAGAGAAATTCTCATACTAATTTACATTCTACAGTCAGGTAATATTTTGTTTCTACAAGATCTAACACTTGGAGGTATAAAATGATTTTCCATTGTGTATGTGTGTGTGTACGTGTGTGTATGTATGTGTATGTATGTGTATGTGCGTGTGTATGCATGTGTTTATGTGTGTGTATGTAGAACCATGCTATGTGTTTATTGAATGTAATTATTCCCTTTTCCAAAGCCTTTTGCTCTCCTACCTCTGAGGATGAAGCTCCCACCTCTCCTCATTGCTCAGGAATACCAAATAATGGTTCTGGATCTCATTCACCAAAGTCAAGAGCATCAGTCCCCTTATCAACCAATTAGTACGCACTTTGTTAGACACTGTGTACCAGGCATTGCACTGGCTTTGGGAACACAAGTGTAAACATGAGACAGTTGCTACCCTCAAGGACCTGACATTCTGGAGGGGACATAGCATATTCAGATGCTATGGAATGTATGTGTATTTAGTGAAAAGCATGCTAAGTCATCAGTGGAGTGTGAATGAAATAACCACAACTGGGACAATTGAGGAAAGCATCTTAAAGGAAAGGACATAACCAAGATCAAAGAAAAAAGGAACCACCATTTCTTATCATGCATTCTGCTCAAACGACCACAAATTAACACCAGAACTATCCATTGAAGTGACTCCTACTGAATCCAAAATAAATGTTTGATTAATTGGACCAACATCTTCCTGTCCTCCCACACCCTTTCCCCATCCTTCTGCTGATGGCTAGCTTCTGTAAGGAGAAACATGAACAGATGCAATTCTATAATAAATTGATAGAACAGATAGGCTGGTCCTGAACCCTAGAGAAAGAGAGATTGTGGGCAGACAAATAACGTAGATAGATACCATATATAGATATCTACCATAGGTAGATGGCAAGAATAGGGGGCAAAAATGATTATAGATATGTTTGTACATCTCAAAACAACAAACAGTTCACTATGATTTATGTAGTCAGAATAAGCTAAAACCTCACTAGTATAATAACAGAGTCATTTGTCTTAGCAAGTATCTTGTTATTGGCAATCAATAACACAGCTGAGATGATGGATTGCTTTGTTTTCTTGCAATGCCTCAGCTGGTCTAAATTATTTGACATACTGCCTCTTGGCAGATGTAAGGAAACCAATGATAATATGTTTGCATTATTTGGAAGTGGTCTTGAGAAAATCCTAGGCATTTGGTCCATCTCTGGGCTATGGGGATTTTGATGCTTACTATCTGTGTGATCTTGACTAAGCTAGTTAGAATTCCTGGATTTTAGTTTCCTCATTTGAAAAATGAGGGGTTTGGATTGAATGGTCTCTGAGGTCCCTTAAAGCTCTAGAGATATGATGCTAAGTTGATATGATAGTTCTTAAGGAATACTTATTGGGTTTTTTGGTAAAAATAAGACTCATGGGTTTTGTGAGCTGAAGTAGTTGGATATTCTTGGATGAGAAACTGCTATGATCTCTGTTCTTGTCCCATGATCTACTTGAAGCCCTTTGACTATTGACTTATTGGTCCAGAACCATACTTATTCAACAGATACCATATAATAGCAGAGAGAAGAAATAGCCTCTGATTTCATCCTGGATTTTACTAGTTGTGGTCACTAGTGTTCCTCTTGAGAACTTTCTTCTTGCATTCCAGATAGACTCTGTTTTCTGTGACCCAAATTCTGGTATCTTTACTCTCAATTCAAAGTTTTTATTTGTTTAAGTTTTCAACATTTATTTCCACAAATTTTGGGCTCCAAATTTTCTCCCCATCTCTCCCCTCCCTTTACCCCAAAATGCCTTGCATTCTGATTGCCCCTTCCACCAATATGCCCTCCCTTCTAACTCCCCTCCCTTCCCTTATCTACATCTTTTCTCTTGTCCTATAGGGCAAGATAAATTTCTATACCCCATTACCTGTACTTCTTATTTCCCAGTTGTACACAAAGACAGTTCTCAACATTTGTTCCTAAAACTTTGAGTGTCAACTTCTGTTCCTTCCTCCTCCCCACCCACTCTCCCCACTGAGAAGGCAAATCATTCAATATAGGCAATATATGTGTAGTTTTCCAAATGACTTCCAATAATAGTCATGCTGTGTAAGACTAACTATATTTTCCTCCATCCTATCCTGCCCCCCCCCATTTCTTCTATTCTTTCTTTTAACCTTGTCCCTCCCCAAGAGTGTTTACTTCTAATTGCTCCTTCCTCCCATTTGCCCTGCCTTCCATCATCCCCCCTACCCTGCTTATCCCCTTCTCCTCTACTTTCCTATAGTGTAAGATAGATTTTCATACCAAATTGAGTGTGCATGTTATTCCTTCCTTGAGCCAAATGTGATAAGAGTAAGCTTCACTTTTCCCCTCTCATCTCCCCCCTTTTCTCTTCCACTGGAAAAGCTTTTTCTTGCCTCTTCTATGAAGGATAATTTGCCCCATTCCATTTCTCCCTTTCTCCTGCCAACATATTCCTCTCTCATCCCTTAATTTTATGTGTGTGTGTGTGTGTGTATGTGAATAATCCTTCCAACTACCCAGATACTGAGAAAAGTTTCAAGAGTTTCAAATATTATCTTTCCATGTAGGAATGTAAACAGTTCACCTTTAGTAAGTCCCTTGTGATTTCTTTCCTGTTTCCCTTTTCATGCTTCTCTTGATTCTTGTGTTTGAAAATCAAATTTTCTTTTCAGCTCTGGTGTTTTCATCAAGAATGCTTGAAAGTCCTCTATTTCATTGAATGACCATTTTTCCCCTGAATTATTATACTCAGTTTTCTTGGGTAGGTCATTCTTGATTTTAATC
>JAQQSK010015279.1:0-10837 GCA_028658325.1 Potorous gilbertii
CCCTTGCTCCTTAGATATTAGGCCTGGAAGTGGTTGTCTCTATTTGAACCTTGATGACCTTGGAACCAGGATCTAAGGAGGGATGTTGAGCCAGCCAGTCCAGCAAGGAAGACACAAGAAGCCAGCATGCCTGACGCTAGATCAAGGCTAGTGGGGGTGGGTATGGACTAGGTTATATAAGAAGTGAGCTAAATTGAGAACCTAATCCTTTTCTCCTCTTTAGAAGCTGAGGTGGTATTGGGGAGGATTATGCTTCTCATGCTGGGTAAGCAAGTTTGTATATGTGTTAATATACTTTTGAAGTAAATATTCCTTTGTAAAACCTAATCCACTGTTAGCAGCTAAATGGACATGGTATGCAAAGGGCTCTCCTGCACTTTGTGAACGTGTTTAGTAGGGGCTAAAGCCAATGGCAGAGAACTGAGACAACCTCAATCACCTTAAGTGTACCAGAGAATTCCCGGGAAAGGATGAAATATAATATCAGTGAGGGTAATGGTGGTTAATGTTACAACAAATCTGGAAGGGGACATTGCCCTTGGTGAGCATCTAGTCCAACTTGCATGGTTTCTATATCAAGAATACGAGGCCTGGTCAGGGGTCTCATATTTAGTCAAATGACTAAAAAATGGTAAAGGCAGAACTTACAGGCAGGACCCTGACATCCAAAGATACTCTTTATTCCATTATTGTCTCTGAAAAGCAAAGGAAGAGCCCTGAAAGACTAAAACAGATGAATCAATCTGGCAATCACAGAATGCATGTAGCCCAAACCAGAACAAAATGTAATTATGGTGTGTTTAACAAAATAAGTAAAAATACGATACAACATAGGTAAAGTTAATTTGTGGCATTCTAAATCAATATTCAGAAATTGTTTCTATTTGGGTTTGACACCACTGGAATACGCAAAATGGTTAGGTTTTCCTGGGTACCAGGGAACTTTAAGAAGAACGGGGAGCTACCCTGAGAATGCATTTCTGCAAAGGGATTTGGACCGATTAGTCTGACTGACCAGAGTAAAGGATCCTACTCCTCCACCAAAAGAAATCAAAAACCTCAGCAACAACAGGCTTCTTTATAGAACTTAAACATTAACTCATTATACAGAAAAGGAATTAAAAGCCTTGAAATGATACACAAGTTTGCCCAATGTCACTAACCTCAGAGTCAAGATTCATACTCAGGTATATAGATTCTAAATCCATTGTCCTTTCTACACATTAATCACAAATTTTCAGTTTTGCAAAGCATTTTACATATCTCATTTTATCCTCACAACACTCTTTGGAGAAGTTGTTAATATTATCCCCACTTTACTGATAAAAAAAATTGAGGTTGAGAGAGGTTAACAGTCAGTAAACATTTATTATAAGAACTTATTGGAAGCCAAAGGACCGGCTAGTTGGAACAGTGGCTAGAGTCCAGGGCTGGAGTCGGAAAGATTTACCTTCCTGGCCTCAGACACTTAGGAGCTCTGTGATCTTGGGCAAGTCACTTAACCCTGTGTGCTTCAGTTCCCTCATCTGTAAAATGAACTGGAGAAGGAAATAACCAACCACTCTAGTATATTTGCCAGGAAAACTCCCGAATGAGGTCATGAAAAATCAGACAAAACTGAAAATGACTGAACATTAACAGCTGTGAGCCAGGCACAGAGCTAAGTCCTGGAGATAAAAGAAAGACAAAAGGTTATCCTTGACTTCAATGAAATCAGGATGTAACAGGTGAAAAAAGCAAGCAAATACAAACAAGCTATCTAGAGGATATAGGAAGTAATTCATAGGGGACTGTAATTAAGAGGGCTTGGGAAAAGCTTATTTTTAGAAGACAGGATTTTAGTTAGAGTTTGGAGGATGCCAGGAAAGGCAAGAGGTAGAGATGAGGAGGAAAAGCTTTCCAGGCACAGGAGAGAGCCATAGGAAATGGTCCAGAACCAAGAAATGGAATGTTTTGTTCTCATGTAACAGTCAGGAGGTCAGCCACTGAATCAAAGTGTATATGAGAAGGAGTAAGGTATAGGAAGACAAGGCAGGGGGCTAGATTAAGAAGGACTTTGAATACCATGAATACCACTACCATTGTTTCTTGATGTACTGCAGACTAGGAGCAAAACTTCCCTTGAAACAAAGCACCTACATTGTGCCTACATCCAAGTTGGACTCGAGAGAGTGGCCTCTATCCATGACTGGAAAAAAATAATTCAATACAATTCATTTTTCTGAGCTTCTATTCATAAGGGGAGAACTGGACCATGGACACACAAGCAGTTCTTATGGTCATGTTCTCCATCCAAGCAGAGTATGACCCATTAATTTACAATTTTACATCTGGATTGAAAAATATAGGATACAAGAGACAGGACCTGTATTTTCATCGTTCTAGGATACTCCCAAATGGGCAAACTCCATCTACAAGGGCAGAGAGGCTTCTGTGCTGACCCCTCTCATTCTCAACCCCTCCCTCAGTGATTTTCATAATTAAAAAACATTTGGGCTTTGTTGATCTGAACTATTCCAATAATTGTCTCATTTCTCTGAAGATAGAAATCAGCCTTGATATAAGCTCTAATGAATTTATTCTGTCTCTTTATGAGCAAGCAGGGCTACCATAGTCAGGATTCTTTGAGACTGAATCAAATCATACTACACAAAACATCCCTCTGTCTATGAATAATGAATCGAGTCCAGATTTTCAACCAGTCCCTTAGTTCTACCAGGGGGAACTTATCAACTGGCCTAAATAACATTACCCTAAATATTTCTAAGTAGAAATGGAAAGCTTTGCTAGTTTTCACAAAACTACAGAAGAATTCTGGCAAAATAAACAACAGATTATTTCTGGGACTTAACTTTGGAAATCCCTTGGTGTTTCTGTGACAGAGTTGTTTCCCTTCTTGTACCCACTCTTCCAGCCCAATCTCAGACAGTCTGGTTTCAGCTCTGGCAGGAAGTATAAATGGGTGAGGGGAGAACTCTCAAGAGGATAGTGATGTCAGTGAATTCAAGTTCCAAGGAAGTAATTTCTCCCATCTTCAAAAGTAGAGTTCTTCTTTAGATCTCTATAGCAGAAGGCTTCGGAGTGGGTAAAGTATTGGACTTTTAAACAAAGGGAACTGAACGAAATTGTAGAGAATGGAATGGTTAATCAAGTGAGAAGAGGAGGGGAGAGAGAAAGAAAAGAAGGCAATGGGGAGGGGAAAGAGAAAAGAGAAGAAAAAGAGAGAGAAGGACATAACATGGGAGAAGAGAAGGGAAAAGAAAGAACAGGAAAAGAACAGGAGAAAAAAGAGGAGAGACATGAATGTGAGGTAGAGAAAGGAAGGAGGAGGGGAATGGGAGAAAGATAAGACGGAAATAGCAAAGAGGAAGATTATGGGCTAAACATGACAAGAAAGAAATGGGGAAAGAGACAGAGGAAGGAAAAGAAAGAGGTAGAGAGAGAAAAGGGAACGAGAGTAAGAGAGAAAGGGCAGGAGAAGGAAAAAGAAAAGGGAGAAGAAAAATAAAGGAGAAGAGAGGGAGAAAATAAGGAGAGAAAATAAGGGGAAGTAGGAAAAGAAAAGGTGAGAGAGAGGGGAAAGAGGGAGGAAGAGGAGAAAATAATAGGAGGAAAAGGAAAATAAAAAAGGGGACAGAGGAAGAAATACATGGAGAGAAGATGAAGAGAAAGAGAGAAGGGAAAGAGGTTATTTTAAACAGTGAGAGAAAAAATGTCAAACATTATGGGTTATTTTGAAGAGGAAGGGGAGTGACTAGAAATATGAATTGACAGTCTATCTATTTTGAGAATCTAATGTGTATAGACCCTCATTGCACTCACCCACATGGGACAAAAAAAAGAAATTCCATAGGGATGTCAAATCATTTAACATAACAAGCATTTAAGTATCTACTGTGTGGCCTGCATTATATTAGTCAATGAGGGCACAAGGACAGAAAACAAAACAGTCCCTGCCTCCATGAAATATATTTTACTGTCTTGTCTGAGAGAACCTAACTCCAATCAAGGAACAAAATATATATACATCAAATGAGAACTAATAAAAGAAAGTATAAGCTCAGCATCATATGAATAGTATTAATTAGGACTCCTCAGAATTCAGGGTCAGGATGTTTGATGAGCTGAGATAGTCAGGAAGAGGTGATATATGGAAGTGGAGTTTTTAGCTGGATTTTGTAGAATGAGGTGGGAGAGGGGCATTCAGATTGTTGGGGGAAAAGAGATCTTTTGAGTTGGAAGTGGGAAAAATGATGGGAAAGAACAGAGATAGGTCATATAAAGGATTCAGTCTTATACACATCATCTGATAAAGCTTCAAGTCTATCAAAGCACTTCCTTCATAAAGAACCAGTAAACAAGGCCTGGTAGTTAAGTGATGTTCTTGCACTCCCACACCTAGGACTGCGTGCTCAGGGTCCTTCCATCAGAGAAATGTGAAAAGTTCACTGGCAGCAAGTGAAACAGGAATCCTGTCCTGATTTCCTTCTCCTTATACACTGTCTTTGAGATGAAGGGGAGAACAGTCTTAGGATGATTCACCTGGGGCTGAAAAGGAGGTTGGACATCATAGAGACCATCCCCTCCAGTTTACAGATGAGAAAACGGAGGCCAGAAGAGATTAAGTGACTCATCCAAGGCCATAAGGTACAAAGTAGAAGGGTCAGAATTCAAACTCAGGTCATCTGACTGAGCAGCCAACACACTTTACCCTTACCATGCTGTTTACCAACAGTATGGCCCAGGGTCTGTATGTGTGCGGGTGTTATCTTACTTTATTTCTTCATAACTCATGTGAATAAAGCTGGGGAGAGCAGAACGTCGGATAGATTGTCTCATGTCATTGGATGGGCATATCCAAATTAGTACATGAGGGCATGCTTTTGTCCAGACACTTCAAGGAGACAATGAATGATCTAGGCCCCAAAATGGAGAAGAGAGAAGCCAAATTACATCTGAGAAATCATGCAATAACTTCAAGAACTAGAAGCTTCTCCCTGTCACCAAAGTTCAGCTTTTTGCATATCAAGATCTTCTCATTTTGTAGCATAGATAGAACATTTTAAAAATATGAGGAGCATATGAATATACCACTCCATCAGCCAGTCATGCAGGCAGCAAGCATGTACTAAAAGTTTCCTATATGTCAGACCCTACACACTAAGGAGTACAAAGAAAGGAAAAAACAGTCTTTGCCTTCAGTGAACTTACATTCCAAATTAGATGCCAATAAGTAAATAACTAGAAACATAAATGATATATAAAGTAGACAGAAGACAATCAAAGAGAAGAAAGTGTGAGGAGCTGGGAGAGCAGGAAAATATATAATAAAATATTTGCTATCGTAATGGTGGTCTTAGTGGATTTAGGTCTGCTACTGACCTTAGAGTTCATTGATTCCAGTACCCTCCTTTCAGAAATGGGGAAATAGAGGTCTAGAGGGATTGAGTGGGTCACTTAAGGTTACTATCAAAGGTAATGTCCGAGGCAGGATTTGAACTCAGCTCATCTTCCATACTCCAAAACCAGAACTTAAACCCTAAGCAAAAAAAGTTTTGTAGACTTAGAGATCACTAAGTAAGCACGTGGACACTCATGTTCACACGTGTCCATGCACACCTAGGCTGAGTCACTACCCCTGAAAGGGCCCATTCCCTTTTTCTAACACTTCTAAAAGTAGCTAAGGAAAAGTCCTGAACAGAGACCTAATTACGGTCTGCAGGGCTTCTGGTCACAGTGTCCCTTCCTAAGAGAACTAGGACAGATAATTCACAGTAACTTCTAACACAGAATTTCCATTTAACTAGGACACCCCAAGAGCTAATGGTCATGTAAGATGTGTTTTTTTAGTCTGAGAACTTGGAAGCAACCCATTAAACAGTGAGAACAGTCATTGTAGAGGCTAGGCATTTGCTCTTGAGACCAGAAGTGAGACCCTTCAGAAATAAAAACAGAGATGAAGAAGAGGCCTACTTGGCCTCATATTAAGATAAAAATAAGTAATTCTAAACATTCATCTGTATTTTCATAAGTGTGTGGCTTATGTCCTCAATCGTACTGAAGATTCCCTATGGACAAAGGTGGCATACCTCTCTTGGGCCTCCATTCATGCCTAACTCAGGGCTGGGTTCAGAATTGGGAAATGATTAAGGTTTACTGAACGAAAACTAACTGGATAGAACCTTCCCCTCTAAAGTTCTCTTGTATCTACTCTGCATCTAATGTATTCCCATTTCTTCACAAGTTGTATCCCCATTATAATGTAAGTTACTTGAGGACACAATTTGGTGGTTTCCCTTTTTTCTCTATATCTTTAACACAGTATAGTGCTTATCATGCAGCGAGTATTTTATAATTACTTGTTGATTGAGTGTTGAATGAAGACTGATTGACTTCTAACAGAACCAATGAGGCTCTCTTAATGCCTCATTGAGAATATTTATTAAGCCTAGCTAACATTTATTTATTTGCTATCATTTATTTAATGCTTTAAATTCAGCCAAGTTCTTTATATATGCTATGATTTCATTGATGTAAAAGCAGTCACCAACACACAGTCATCCTGAAATGACACCATGTTTTAATCTTGCTTGACTTTGGGGAGGGTGACCCTACAGGAGAGGACAATTCAAGTGTTCTCTGCATCTCCTAAACACTAATCCCATCTTTTTATTGAAATGTGGGCCAATCAAAATAGAGTAGCTAGGTGATGCAGTGGATAATTCACTGGGCTTGGAATAAGGAAGACTCCTCTTTCTAAGACCAAATTCTGAGCCTCAGATACTCACTAGCTGTGTGACTCTGGGCAAGTAACTTAACTCTGTTTGCTTCAGTTTCTTATCTACAAAATCAGCTGGAGAAGGGAATGGCAACCATTTTAGTAACTTTTCCAAGAAAACCCCAAAAGAGATGAAAATGGGTTGGATGGGACTAAAACTGAATGTCAACAAGAAACAATTAAAATCCATAGGGAGGAGCTGAGGGGCACTAAGCCCATTGCCCTTCTTTGGAAGATGCCCACTGCTGTCTATAAAAGCAATTTGAATTCTGCATGAACCTGTCTGCCCAACATGTGCTACTTTGTTGTGTTAATAAAAGCCTTTTTTAACGTTCTTGTCTTGAATTTTGCTTCTTTAATCAGTGTGAAGACTTGAACATAGAATTTTCATTTTAACACAATAATATGTGATATTTTATAATCTCCATTTTATAGATGAGAAAATAGATAGAGAGGTTAAGAGAATAAGCTAGGCTCTTATGTTTGATAAATGTCTGAGAAGAGATTAGAACTCAGGTATTCCTGCCTGACCCTGAATCCATGATGTTATGGACAGCAACACATTGACTCATCTCCTTAGGAAGCTTTGTATTTAATCCTGACCCAAGTTAAATCTAGTTGTCTTATAGACAGACAATTTGGGAACTGGATGGGTGATCTCAGTGATGGGGTAAGTCCTTCCCACAATGCCCATCACAGCCCATTCATACTTCTTCTGGTTCAACTCATGTCTGTGTCCTCCTATTAATTTACTTCAGAGTAGGAATAGAGGCCCTTCTCAGGGTGTCACATCACTAGTGGACACTAAGAGAGCACAAAGCTTGTCCCTCTGGCTCCTTCTCCTCACCTAGTCTAATCCACCTTCTATAGCAAGAAAACCTTTTTTTTTTCCTGATAGCTTGGCTAAAGCTGTTCCTCTCATTCAACCCTTCCTCTGTGGTCTGCTGTAGCCAAATCACACCCACCATGCATTTTTGTCTTGCCCTTTGGGTGACCCTCAAATTTAATGTAGCTTTAATTGAAAGGAATTGAATTTTAATGACTCCCAAGCTTCTCTCTGAAACAAAGACCTACTTTATTATTTTTTTTAATGTCCTTCTGGCGATGCTGTACAGTGGTGAGTCATGAAATACCACAGGGTCTCATACAAAGGATGGGTAGAAAATTGTTTAGCAATGCCCTTGTTTTCACCATTCGGAGAGATCAATGATCAGAGAAGCCCAGAGCTCAATGGAAAGTCAAGATGATCCTGCGTCTCCCTGCTACATTCAAACAATGAAGCATCTAAGTCCCCTTCAGTGATGGTTGGTCATTCTGCCAGAGGCAGTGTGCTAGCCCTTATCCCTTTTTCTTCAGGGAGTTTTAGCTCCTTCCTCAAATAGTTCTAGGATGGGGTTGGCCAGATTTGGAAGAGGATCAAGTCTAATCAAAGTAAAGTTTCTTCTCTAACCTTGAGTCTGGTAGTAAGTTTCTTTAGAATTCCTTAAGTACCTTCTTTGTCTAAAGAACAGGTGAGGCATTAAAAGGAAGAGATCAAAAGAAAAAGAAGGTAAGGTCTGTGACTTTGCAAAGGACATATACTACTGAAAAAAGCCACAGAACAATGACATCTGATCTTACCAATTACAATACTTAGTTGTCAAAGAGATTTACATATATTATATTTTTTGATGTTTATAATGTCCCTGTGGGGTGTTACTTATTAATCATCCCCACCCATTGTATATTATTGTATCATTTCAATCATGTTAGACTCTTCATGACCTCATTTGGGGTTTTCTTGGTAAAGATATGGGAATGGTTGGCCATTTCCTTCTTCAGTTCATTTTACAGATGAGGAAACTGAGACAAACAGGGTTAAGTGACTTAGGGCCACACCACTAGGAAGTGTATGAAGTTGGATTTTAACTCAACTCAATTTCAGATGGGGATACCCACTCCACCACTTCACTCTCTCAACTATACATCAAAACAAATTAAGATTCAACAGTTTAAATGACCCACTTTAGCTCATGGAGATAGTACATATCTGAGTTTGGATTTTAACTTGAGTGTTTCACAGATCCATTTGAAAAATATTTCGTCTTCTAATTCACTGTTGGTGGAGTTATGTACCGGTCCAAAGGTTCTGGAGAACAATTTGGAACTATGCCCAAAAGGCTAAAAAGTCTCTGTATACTTTTTGACTAAGTAATATCACTAGTAGGTCTATAATACAATGAGGTCATCAAAAAAGAAAAAAGGACTTAAATGTACAAAAATACGTATAATAGCTTTTTCTGTGCGAAGAATTCAAAATTGAGGGGATGACAATGAACTGGGGAATGATTAAACAAGTTGTAGGACATGATTGTGATGGAATGATATGATGCAAAAAGAAATGAAGAGGGAAGTTTCAGAAAAAAAAACAAACACACAATGGAAGACTTACAAGAATTGATGCAGAGTGAATCGAACAGAATCAGGAGATCATTGCACACAGTGGTAACAATATTTCAATGATCCACTGTGAAAGATTTAGTTACTCTGTTCAATGGTATGATCCAAGAAATTCTGAAGGATTTTAGATGAGAAAAGTTTCCCACTTCCGAAGTGAGAACTGATGAACTCTGCCTTCTCAATAAGCGGAAGAGGAGTGAGAGTGGGGAGAAGTTGGGACTCAATTTTTAAAAAAATATTTCAAATAAATATGTTTTTAAAGTATCATGTCTCACTCATTCACTCAACAAGTTTTTAAGTGTTTACTAGGAACCAGCCACTCCTAGATGCTTGATACACAAGCAAACAAACAGAAAGCAAAACCAGTCTCTGCATTTGAATTTACATCTTAATGAGGGATGCATGTATGTACTGATAGATAGGAGAGTTTCTTACCTTAAGATTAATCAACTATGTGTGTGTGTGTCATATTTTAATAACCATTTCAAAAATATTTTCTTTGTAATTTTTACATTTTATTTTATGTGATTAAAAACATCTTGAAGTGTCCATAGACTTCACTGGACCACCAAATGAGTCCAAAGACAAACTTGGAAGTTAAAACATTAGCAACTCTGGGACCCTTTAAAGATCTTGCAGCAGAAGGTAGCATTTAAGTCTTGAAGGAAATGGTATCCTAAGAGGTTGGAGTGAGCAGGGAGAGCAGGGCAGCTTTTGTTTGTTTGCTTTTGGGGGAAGGTGGGGTGCACTGATATGCAATAGTGAAACAAATAAAACAAAACAACAAACCTACTGCATTTGGATTTGGATGACCTGGATTCAATTCTTGCCTTTGCCTCTTCCTACATGACCTTGTCATGTCACTTTATCTCTCTAGGCTTGAGCCTACTCATCTGTAAAATGAGAGGATTAGAGTTAATGACCTTTAAGGTTCCTTTCAGCTCTAATTCCATGATTCTCTTACCCTACTCAGATCAAAAGAATAAGATGCTCCTGATTCTTCAAAATGGACATATTCAGAAATGTGCCCATATGAAACGTCATCAGTTGCCATTTTGTTTGCATATGGTAGGCTGACTCATTACCTGACCTTGCAGAGCCAATCAATAAAATTTATCAATGCAAACAATTTAGAATGTCTTCTTCCCCCAAAGATAACATAGAATGGGTAGAGAAGAATGCCAAGATACACTGATATTAAACTATACTTTCACTCAGCCCATAAAACAGTAATATGCAAATGAGGTCAGATAATGAAAACATTACAATTCCCATCAGGACAACATGACATAAAAATGTGTCCTACCTATAAAAGCCCTTTAGATGAAAGAATTAATTGCCAGAGTCTTTTCTAAGGTCTATGTAGAAGGAATGAATAATTGAACTAAAAAAAAAAACCACTACTCAGTCATGAATTTTCCAGTCTTCACTATTGAGACCTCCAAGGTGGTAAAGTAGATACACCTAGAGTCAGGTGTAACTGAGTTGAAATCCAATCTTAGCTCTAAGACCTTGTGCAAGTTACTAAACCCTATTTGCCTCAGTTTCCTCATCTTTAAATTGAGCTGGAGAAATGACAAACCATTCCAATATATTTATCAAACAAACAAACCAAAAAAA
>JAQQSK010015280.1:0-10837 GCA_028658325.1 Potorous gilbertii
CTATTTTTCTATTTTGTTACTATATATCTGGGTTTAGTAGCTCCTGATAATTTTTTATTTCTTGGCTTGGTTCTAACTTGTCTATTTGTTATTTATTAAAAATCTACTTGCTTCAGCGTATATCTATGATGCTTTTTATTATTTATTTTGCCTTATTAATAAGTAAGTGTTTTTAAGATCTAAAAGTATCATTGTTGTGAGTTACTGTTTGTGAAAATGTCATGTACCATAAATATCGGGTCATTACGTTGAGAGTGGCTATCTCTGTAATTAGAAATCTATTGGTGAGGTGTCAAGAGCCAGAGTAGGGGAATTATATTTTTCCTCAACAAGGTAGCCTCTATAAACTTGAGTTTGAGTGTAAGCTATGTGCTAGTGGTCTACTTCTAAGAACCTAGATCTGCCAGGATGAAGGTAGGTTGGGTTGAGTCGAAACAGAGACATACCTCATGTGAAGGTTAATTACTGTGCTATTGTGTGGTGATATCAAAGGTGACACTCCAGACCATACCACTACCATTACACCTGAATGCCCTCCCATTTCACCCCTACATCTTAGAGCACCTACTTTCTCTCAGTTCAAGAGCCTAACCCTACTCAAAGCCTTTCCTGGCCCCCTTATTTTTCACTTCTCCTTCCTTTCTCAAATTATGTTGTATACAGAATCAATGTCAGGTAGTAGAAATGGAACCGTACTTGGAGTCAGGAGAGAACTAGGTTTGAATTCCACTACAGTAACCACAAAGTCATTGGCAGATAACCTAACCTCCTAAAGCCTCAGTTTCATCAAATATAAAATGGAGATAATAAACATGGAAAAACTATCTCATAGGGTTGTTCTGTGGATAGAATGAAAAACACTTTGCAAACTTTGAAGTATTATATAAATGTAAGCCACTGATAAGCTATAGCTCCTCAATAGAATGTAAATTACTTGAGAGCAGAGATTATCCCTAGAAAAACTCCCCATGCATAGTAGTAGCGTTCCCTTCTAGCAGCATAAAACATAGTATAAAACAATTTCTAGTCCCAAAGGATGGGGAATGATGCTCCAAATCTCAGGTCCTTCTTACTGTTATTTTCTGGAGTCTGTCTTGGGGCCCAAACTAGTAAACTTCTCTCCTCTTCTAAAGCCACAGCTAAAACCCCCAGCCATATTGTTCTGCAAATGATCTTATTCCCTGTGGTCTCTCTGGAGGCTATGAACTATAGCTGTCCTCTCTGCCCTAGAATTGAAACCAGGGACTAGTACAGTACTTTTCACATAGATGCTTCAGAAATATTTGCAAGTTGAAGGAAAGATGGGCAAGTGGTCAAAAGAAAAGCTACCAACATTGGAAGCCCTAGCCCAAGGACTTTTATTCTCTTGTGTGAGCTGCCTCTAGAGAAGCGAAGAGATCATGAGTCTACAAAGGGGAAGAATCTCATGTGCTAGGACCAAAAGATGACAGCATACAATTTGTGGTTGCCTGGTAGGGGATGCTGTTCAGGGAATTCCATCTCCCTCATTGGAAAGAAACTTTGCTTAAATGATTCATTCACTTGTACAATTCTCAAAGAGAAACTCCCTCCATTCACAAGATTCATCACTTACTCTGTCCATTGCACCAAAAGAGGTCTAAATTGTTTGTGTGATATCAGCATTATCATATTTCCATTAGTCTGACATTTTTTTTAGCTAAGATGGTACCAATTTACTCATTTTATTTATAATTTTCCTTATGAATTTACCAGGTATTGGACTGAACTGAGAGAGAGGATGTCTTAGTGCATACAGTGATGGACTGGAAGTTAGGAAGATCTAGGCTCAAGTATTGCTTACTATTAAGGGTAGAACCCTGGGTAACTCACTTAAACTCTCTGTGCCTCAGTCAGCATTCTAAGATTTATTGAGTATCTGTTAAGTCACTGACCAGTTGTAATCTACCTGTGGTTGATGGAAGGAGTTTCCTTGGTGGAAGGAGTTTCCTGTACTATGGAAATCACTGATTATGAAACATAGTCACATATTTCCATAGATTAAATAGATAGACAAGTTAGCTTTGTAAAAAAAAAACAAAAAAAACCAAACAACCCCAGAACATTTATAGATCCACAAGTTTAATGCAGGCATAGCTGAAGTTAAGAGGCCTCTGTTTAAGGCCAAGTGTTAAGTTTCTCTTTGGCCTGACATTCTGCGGCTGCCAAGCCATTAACTTGGCAAAAAACTTCAGCTGATGGACTGAGTTGGATTTAATTGTGTTGTTTTCATTTGAAACATATAATTCAACTTCTGCCTCATTTGAGTGTGGAAGAGTAATTGACCTGCTGGTTGCTTTTCATTTTATTATGTCATATTGTTTCTCATCGAGTCCCACCAGCTTCCATTCCTCGTATTAATTGGAAGCTCTGTTGTGTGTCTCCTGGCTCATCTTTTATGTATTATTAATGAAGGGCGAATGAAAACCTGAGTTCTAGACACTGTGAACCAGCCTTCTTTTACCTTCTTTTATATGAGATGTTGACATTGTTGGTTAGCAGGCACATTCCCTCATTTCCTTGAAAGAGACATGTTTTGGAATGAGATGGTTTGTGCCTCACCCAAGAGTGGCAGGAAAAAAAACCCAGATAGAACCAGAATTTGAAGGAGCCTTAAAGATAATTTAATATAACCCCTCATTTTACTGGTGGGAAACTGTAGCACAGAGAGGCTAAGGGATATACCCAGAGGTCAAAGACAAAACAGAAAAATTCTCATGCACCAAAATATTCATAGCATCAAAGAATTTTAAGCAAAGTAGATACTCATTGATTGGAGAATGAAAACAAAATTATGTGAGTACAATGTCATATCATTGCACTGTAAGAAACGATGAATTTGATGAATGCAGAAAAGTCTGGAAACACATATGAACTAATGAAGAATCAGGTAGGCAGAACTAAGAAAACAATATGCACAATAACTACAACAATGTAAATGGAAACAATGATAAAACAATCAAAACGAAATGCTACAACATTATAATAACTAAGCTTGGTCCCAAATAATTGATATGAAAAGATGCCTATTTCTGCTCTTTTGCAGAAGTGTAAAATTATGTGTATGGAAGCCTGCATATAACGTGAGGATTTTTTGTTTCTTGATTAGTTTAGTTGAAATTTTTTCTTTTGTTTTTAATTCTTTCTTGTAAGGGATGCCTCTCTGAAAAAGGGAAGAAGAGAAGCCTAACAGGAAATGTAGGTAATATAAAAACAAAATACAAAACAAAGGGTTTAAAAAGAAAGATTTCTTTCAAGATCACATAGTCAGTGGCAAGAATGGAATTTGAATTCACATCTTCTCATTCCAAGTCCAACTTGTTTTTCGCCATACTATCCCTTCTTTTCTACTTTAATGGCTCTGTTCATGGAAGGGTAAAGCAAAACATCTATCAGTTTGGTCAACTGTACTCAGCAAACAGTTAATTTGGTGGTGGGAAGAATTGAGTGAGTCAAATTCATTGGTTCTATGGGTTGGTAATATTGAATGCTTATATCACAGGAGCAAGGAAGGATATGAAAAAAAATCAGAAGAAAGAAATTTGTTAAATCATTTGTTTGGTTGTATTAACCAGTCAAATAGTGAATTCAGGGACAACTCTTATTTTTTTTTTAATATCATAGATTTCAAGCAGGAAGGAACTTTAGAATTCATCTAGCCCAATTATTTCATTTTACAGATATGGAAACTGAAACCCAGAAAGTTGTGTTTGTTACACAACAGTAAATAATATAAGCCTACTGTACTGCTCTTTCTATTAAATTATCTGTGATCCTTCTTCCTGCCCAGCCATGCTCCTGTGATTTTTCCTAAGGGTGTCTACCTAGAGTCATGGATAATTCTGGGGGTCTAAATTCTATGGTCTTAAAATAATTTTTAAAAGTCATTTAGTTACATTCATTTTTTAGATGAAGAAACGGAGACCCAGGGAGATGAAGTCATTTGCCTAAGATTACATAGTTAAGTGCCAGAACTGATATTAGGACACTGGGCCCCAGACACCAAAACCAGTGTTTTTAGTGCCACATCATGTTCCTTTCCTTCTTCTACATTCATCTATTTGTCTTTCCCTATGTTCCCTGCTTGAACCCTTAAAGTAGACAGACAATTCCGTGATATTAGAAATAAGCACCATTCCACTCTCAAAATTCCCATCAATGAAAACATTTATTTGTGTCTCTGGAAGGTAAATTATCTCAGAAAGGTAACACATTAGCCTATCAGTACCCTTTACAATAAATTCATTTAGTGTATTAATTACTTGTCAACTATCAAATGTCTGAGTGAGTAAAATAGAACAGGTAAGATTTAATAGGAGAACCAAAGGTCTGAAGTTATTATTTGGATTGAGCTGCCCCCCAAAAAGAGGCAAGGAAGTATCATCATGAAAAAGCAATGTTGATGGATCCAAAGACAAACTTTCCACTTAGGAGATTTATCCTACCCCTAATTTCCTTAGATTAGAGTCTTTTCTTTAATATTAGATTAAGCTATTACAAAGTACTAATAAGGAAACTGAAGACCAGAGAGGTTGACCAAAATCCCATAACAATTTCCTGGTTGAGTCAATGAACTCAGGTCTTACTACTTCTGGTTCCACATACTTTCCTAACCCCCAATATGTCAAGTGGCTTTCTTTTTTCCTGCGCTCTTCAGCCAGAGATCAATATAGGCTTTCTACCTATTCAAAACACTCCGATCAATCCTGACTCAGGTCAGTCTAATGATTCATGCTCAGGATTGAAACAAAATTAAAAGTTCTATCTAACATTTAATAAAAAGATATTCACTGAATAATAACATGGAAAGCATGTTCACCATAATAGATTCAACTGAGTGCAGTTCTGCCTTCAGATTTTCTACAGCGATACATCAGAAGCATGATTCAAGTCCTTGGAGGCTCCGGGTCCTCATGCACTGGTCTTTTGTACTTAGGTGATTAAGAAGCTATATTAACATTTCAAGCCTCAGTTTGTTGGACCAGTTTAGCCTTGAGGATGGTTTCAGTGGCTTTTAGGGAAAGACGAGCCTTAGATGTTATTATCACATCCCATACCATGGTCCGAAGGTCCTAAAGGACTTTGAGGACCTTCCACCACTTGAAGAGCCTTGCAACTATTACTTGGCAACAGTAAACTTGGAACTGGAGTAGAAACTTAGTGACGGTAAAAGAAAAAAGCTACAATTGTAACTGCCCACTGAATGTGAAAAGAACTATGACTGGAAATCCCAGGTTCCATGTTCCCCTTTAAAAGAACGGGTTTCTTCATCCTAATGGTTAAGTTTATGTAGTGGATGATCCCATATCTTTGCAATTCACAACAGATCTCTAGATGTAAATCATTGTCTAGCAGAAGGAGCAGTAGCAGAAAAGTTAGAGCCATGACGCAGAGGATGGTGCTTCTGATACAGTTGCAATTCTCATTACAGGTCAGAATTATCTCTTAAAGAGACTAAGAGGGCATTTCCCTCTTGCATGTAACTTGTCCCAGTGCCAGAGTCAACACTGATAAGAACTATGTACCCTGTGATCTCTGATCCATCGGCAAGAACCTCTCTTTTCCTAAGAGTCTCCTGCTGGGAGAGATGTCAAATCTTTGTTGTTTTTTAGGCCCCTCCTGATAGACTATTTCTTTCTTCTGAAGGGTATAAGTTATTATGAAATGATAGTTTCACCCTGTCATTAGGAAGCAAGGAACCCTTCAGAATTCTACTCCTTGGTTCCCCCCACCTCATTCATAACATTTTTCCCCAAATTCCATCCCTTAATCATTGGGTCTGTTGTAGAGTTGACCAGTGAAAACTATACTAGCAGCAAACTCGAGAGGCCTTATCATTGCAGGGTTACATTAAGGTGCAAAGGGCTTGACTGAGTCCTAGACCATGTTTCAGCCCATTCCAGTGTGATGATTTCTGTTGCCTGTAGGGCCCGTGATACTTCTCATTGTACTAGGGGCATCTATAATGATCCTTCTGCTACCATTGGACCATCAGACCAGAGTTTGAGTTGCTCTTCGTGTCGGTGATAATATTCTCCAAAGAAAAAACTCCTCTTGCTTCCGTCCTACGGAAAAGCCCAGAAGCTCAGCCTCTGAAGTTCAACTGCTATCAAAACTAAGAGCACTGGTCTCATGATCACTCTTCACCATTTGAGAATGGAAGAAGAAAATATCTTTCGTTTTAAAATGATGGAGAACCCTGTCATCAACAAATCAGTTTGAGAGCACATGGCACATTTGTCCATATTCCCAATTCTGGAATCTGGGAAGATATAAACCCAAGCAATCGCTTTAGCACAGTTCTTAGATAACCCTCAAATGAACAGTCTTTCGGGAAAATACAAGACTCCACAGCGACTGGGCTTAGAAATCACAATTACCTTCTAACACAAAATTATGCAGATTTAACAAATTATATTCTACAGTATTTATCATCTTCACAGTGTGGTTCTTAAAGACTCAGCATATCCACATCTGTTTCTAGTTGCTGATTATGCAATGACAATTTACTTACAATTCACTTCCTAAGTCTACCCAGAGAGTGAAGGCCTCTTCTTTATCTACTTGAGAGGACTTGCGCTGTGCAACCAGAAGCACAGTGGTCACAGGGGATAAGACTCTCTCCTATCAGGGCATCTGATCATTCTGGGCTTCTCTCCTCCATACCGGGTTTATCTCACTTCAAGGATGTCAGCCATGAGGTCCTTCTGATCCGATTCTGCTGACTAACAGCAGACATTCTGGGCCAGGTCTGACTCAGGCCAGTCTGGTAGTTCAGAATTGGACCTAGAATGAAATGAGATCATCTACAATGGATCATCTAACATTTAAAAAAAAATGTTATTGAGCAATATCTTGGAAAGAATATTCAGTAAGGATTGACTCAGCTGGATAGAACTCCCTGCCTATGCATGATCGTTTGCTTGGTTAGAATTGTATGTCAAACCTGAGGAGCCCTCTCTTCCCCATTTGTTGGTCTATTGTATTTAGGTGACCAGAAAGCTATGTCAAGGATTTGTACCTTATTCTCCTGGATCATTAAGGGTCAAAGATTATTTAACTACCTTTTAGGGAAAAACTCATCTAACTGATGTGCCAAGAACCTTAGTTAATGTTATTCCTATCATACAAGGAATGGAAAAGGGGATATCAAGTTAACTCCCCACTAAGTGTTTTCTATCAGGAAGATTTCAATTTTCTGTTGGGATTTGTATTTTAATAGCATTGGACAAGAACTGGGCATTAAGATTCAATACTATATTAAAGCAGATATGACAATAAGAAAACTATCAGCCCATTCACAGAAAGGGTCTAGAATGACTTTTTTCTTTCTCACAATATTTTCTCCAGTTGACACATAGAATGTTGAAGCTTACAGGGACCTTGACCTAGTATAGTCTAGTCCAACATCCTTATTTTGTAAGTAAGAAAATTGAGATTGTAGGCAGTGACTTGCCTACATACAGCTTGACAGAAGATTAGAACTGTACCCCCATGTCTTCTGTTCCCAAAGTCATTGCCTTTTCTACTTTTGCACATTACCACATGATAAAATGAATTCATAGACTTATAAAAACTGGAAAGTGACAGTAGGGATCATTTAATCCAACCTCTCATTTTTATAGGCAAAGAAACATTCCCTTTGTCTTCAGGCATATTGCTAATTTAGATTCTTGCTTGTCACATTTTAAAATGCATTTTAAGAACTATCATGTCACATTCCAGCATAATCACTGGGATGACTGTATGTGCAGGCAGACCAGATAGATGCTTCTAATATTGCGGATCTTAGAGTTGGAATGGACATCAAAAATCTCCTATCTTTCTTTTCTTTGGGAAGGGGAAACTTTTTTTAGTCTTACCCTCAAAAAGAATAATCACCACTTCTTTCTTTAGAATGGATCTCAGATTCACTCTTTTTCTTTCCCTTTTATAGCTCCTGTTCAGGCTCTGCTCTCTACCTCCCCTCCACCCCACTATACATGTGCAAAATCTCTCCAAGCAGTTGGCCAGAGTCCCTGATATTCCCAATACTAGGACTTCCCTGGAAGAATAATACCTTATTCTTGTATCTATTATCGGTGCCTTAATGGGAATTAATTTATCAGATCCTTTCTACTACAATAGTTAGCTGAGAGCAGGGGATGGAATGCAGTTTGCTTTGGGGGAAGGGTGCAAGGGTAGGCCTGAGTAAGAATCTTTTGTGGGGTGGGGGTGTTTCTCTGCAATCATGAAGAAACTCAACTCCCAGAAGGCAGAGGAAGGTAGGAAGACAGTTTCACAAGGAGGTAGCAAGATACAGAAAGCAGAGATGGAGGTGGAAGCTCAAAGGCAACCTGCCAATCCTTCACAGGTTTTCCTAAGGTCAGCCCTCAGCTTAAACTTCTGATGACTTTTTGCTTGTGAGTTTTTTTTATATACTCTGATCTCACCTGGAAAGTCGTACCTTATAAGAGGGGAGCTTATTCTATGGTCCCCTCCACTGTAACAAAGCCTGTGTACCTCTGCAGGTCCCAATGCTGATAAATCTACTGATATACTCCCTCTGTGATTTATGAATTACCCCCATTTACTCAGCCATCCTTATCAGGTCAGTTTCAAACATTCAGGAGTGCATCACCCCTTCATGTCTGTGATGCCCTGTACTGGGACCTGATTTGGGGGAGTCTCACATGGACTTATTGTGTAGTCTCTTTTCCAAGTGCCTATACAATGATATTCCAGCAGCTTACTACTGAAATGTCACAGGACTAGGGATCATGGGAAAAACAAGGCTTTGACCTCAGAGATTGGTATGCTCTAGTTCTTGATTGATTCTCCATCTATCTCTAGGGGGATGAAATGAATTACATGGTGTGGGGGGAGTTGACTGATTGAAAAGTCTCCAAGGGAAAACAATGTATTATGTTGAGTCATTTGACTCCTTCACTTAAAAAAAATTATTCTGAACTTAACAAGCAAAGCACCAAATAAATGGGCATTTCCACACACACACATACACGTATGTGTATGTATTTGTGTATATATATGTATATACAGTAGAACTTAAAAAACTGTATATGAAATTGTGGATGTCTATTATGTACAACTCACTTTAAAATATATAATAAATTCAATATGTAACTTTCAAAGCTGTTCTCCTTATCTAGGATTCTTTTTGGCCTTCCTTCTGCTCTTCTGTGCTTTTAAAAAATTCATCTTTTTTTGATTTGATTTGCTGCCCTCTTCCAACCTCCCTCTTCTTCTCATGTCCCCTCCCCCTAATTTAAACAAGAAAAAGAAAAACAAAATCCATATAACAAAAATGCATAGTCAAGCAGAAAAAGCATTATAAAAAAAAGCATTATATTGGTCACGTGTAAATTTTTACATCTTATTTTGCATCTGGAATCCACTACTTCTTTGAAAAGAGTTATTAAACTATCTATGCCCTTTGACCTAGCAATACCACTACTAGGTCTATTTCTGGATATGATTAGGGAAAAAGGAAAAGAACCTATACGTTCAAAAATGTTCATCGAAGCTCTCTTGGTGGTGTCTAAATGTTATCTTATAAACTGTTCTCCTGGTTCTTCTCATTTCATTCTGCCTCACTTTATAAAGCCCTTCCACATTTCCCCAGAACTATTTTGTTCATCACTCCTTTCAATGCAATAATATCCCCTTCCATTCATAATTTGTTCACCTATTCTCCAATTTATTGGCACCTTTTTCCTTTCCAGTTATAAATATGTTCTTGTTATAAATATATTTGTACATATGATTCCTTAACTTCTGCAGAGGCTATTGGATATGTTAGATGCCCATTCTCACCTTCTCCATGGCAAATGATAAGATTTTGAACAGAGTTTTAACCTACAGAGTTGGGAATTTTGATGTACCATTTGCTTTCTTAAAGGAGAGGATCCTCCCCTCACCTAGTAATAAAAGAATGAGTCAAATCTTTCCATCTCTTTTCTAGGGGAGGGGGGGGTAGCAAATAAATGAACAAATAAGCAAATGAACAAATCAAGAAACGAAAAAGAAGGCAGAAGACAAAACAGACAGAACGTGTCAGCTTAATAGACAGAGAAAAGAATGTTGAGGTGAGGCCCAGAGACAAAAGGGAAAGTAAGTGGGGTACACACTGTGCAAAAGAAACTTCCCAGTAAGACTTCCACTGCTGTACTGTAACTGACAGTTGCTGCCAGAAGCCTGCTGGTTACATCTGCAATTCTGACAGAGCTGCTCATAGTCAAAGTATTTAGAGGAAGCAGAGAGCATGAAAGCTGGTAGCTTATTCTCTGGAGGATAAGCAAGATATTTTGCAAATTGCAGAGAATTGTGCATAAAGAGAGGGCAGAGGAGCCCCGGGAGGTCTGGGAGACTTGACTGGGCAACTTAGATGTAATAGTTGGGGCCCTGGGCTTCCTCTATGTGTGTGAATGGAAGGTTAAGTGGGGAAGGTTGTTTATGTGTTCTCTTGATTGTTGTCCTTTTTGAGAATAGGCTCAGTGGAGCTGTGATGTGTGTCCCTGAGGTGCCATGTTCATGCTTCTTTGCCCATGCTGTCCAGTGCCTAGGAGGCAGGAAAACAGCACCTAGGGGCAGAGATTGTGATGAAGAGCATGTCCAGGGTAACCAAGTTATTCATCCCTGAGATTTCTTTCTGTCTTTGAACCATCTTCTTGTTCTTAGGACCAGGATTCCTAGAGGGAGGAAGGAATGAAATAAAAGAATGAGAGGGATGGAGGGAGGAAGGATACAAAAAAGAATAAGAAGAGATAAGGAAAGGAAAAAAGGGAGGGAAGGGAGAGAAAAAGGAAGGAAGGAAGGAAGG
>JAQQSK010015281.1:0-10836 GCA_028658325.1 Potorous gilbertii
GGTACTATTTTCTTCAGCATTTTTTTGGGCCTCCTTTATTAAGGTATTGACCCGTTTTTCATGCTTTTCTTGCATCTCTCTCATTTCTCTTCCCAGTTTTTCCTCCACCTGTCTAACTTGATTTTCAAAATCCTTTTTGAGCTCCTCCATGGCCTGAGCCCATGGGGTATCTATTTCAGATATTTGGGATACAGAAGCTTTGATTCCTATATCTTTACCTGATGGTAAGCAGATCTCTTTGTCATCAGAGAGGAATGGCGGAATCATTTTTTCAAGAAAATAACCTTCTAAGGTCTTAGTTTTTTTCCCTTTTCTGGGCATTTTCCCAGCCAGTTACTTGACTTCTGAGAGTCCTCTCCACCCCAGCCTAGGTTCACCCAGCTAGTGCTTGGGGTCTGAGATTCAAATGCTGCTCCCCAGCCTCAGGGCTTTTGGTGGCAGGCCTGACTGCTCTTCAATGGGAGCTTATCTGCTGGTGCTCAGGTGGGGGCAGGGCCGCCTCTCAGGCTCAGTTCCCTCAGGGGGTTTATGCAGAGACCTTTTGTAATGGAGCTATTGCTGAGCTCCTGCCTGCTCTGGGAGCCTCTGGCTGCCTGCTGCCTCTGCCACTGCCTCTGCCTCAGGAGTGGCCTCCCGAGGGTGTCCGAGTCCTGGAGATACCCCACTCCCCTCTCAGCCCGTCTCTCTCACTAATCTATGCATCTGTGGGTGCAGGGACCTTCGGGGCTGCTGGAGATTATGGTCCCTGAAGCCTGCTGGGGTCTGCTCGCTCCTCTCAATGCGGTGTGGCCAGGACAGGGGGAGGTGAGGGCTCCGTTCCTGTCTGGGGCTCGATGGACCCCTGGGGTCGGTTTTTCAGGGCTCTCTGCAACTGATATCTCTTTCACTGTGTTTCTGCACAGCTTCCACTGTTCCAGAATTTGTCGGGAATTCTTTTTAGAGGAAATCTATGGGCTGTGGGTTCGGAGCTAGCAAATGTGAGTCTTTCTACTCCGCCATCTTGGCTCTGCCCCCGTAAAATTAATTCTTTAAAAATTAGAATGGAGCAAATGGAAGTTAATGACTTTATGTGAAATCAATACCTTATACAAAAAAAAAAAGAATGAAAAAAAGAAAGACAATATGAAGTATCTCATTGGAAAAAGGATTGACATGGAAAAGTGATCCAAAAGAGATAATCTAAAAATTATTGGACTAACTGAAAGCAATGATGAAAATAACAGCCTAGACATCACCTTTCAAGAAATTATCAAGGAACACTTCCCTGATATTCTAGAACCAGAAGGTAAAATAGAAATGAAACAAATCCACTGATCACCTCCTGCAAAAGAACCCAAATGAAAACTCGTAGGAATATTGTAGCCAGAATTCCTAGGTCAAGAATGAAATATTATAAGCAGTCAGAAAGAAACAGTTCAAGTACTGTGGAACATAATCAGGATAACATAGGACTTAGAAGCTTCTACACTAAGGGATCAGGGAGTTTGGAATACGATATTACTGAGGTCAAAGGAGATATGATTAAAACCAAGAAATACCCAGCAAAACAGTATAATACTTCAGGGGAAAAAAATGGAACTTCAATGAAACAGAGGACTTCCAAACATTCTTTTTGTAAAGACAAGCATTCTTTTTGAAAAGGCCAGAGCTGAATAGAAAATTTGACTTTCAAGTACAAGAATCAATAGAAGCCTAAACAGGTAAATAGGAAAGAGAAACCATAAGGACTTGATAAGTTTAACTGTTTACATTACAAATGGAAAGATATTTGTAACTCATAAGATCTTTCTCAGTTTTAAGATAGTTGGAGGAAATGCAAGCATATATGTATATATATACATATATGTACACATACACATACACATTTATGTACACATATATACCCACATATATATGTGTATATTATATATGTATGTATGGAGAGATAGAGACACAGGGGACAGGGTAAATGGAATGTGAAGGGGTGATAACTAAAAAAGTAAATGAATTGGTAGGAATACACTAGGAGAAAGAAAAAGGGAGAGCTAGAATATAGTAAAGTATCTCACGTAAAAGAGGCAAGAAAATGATTTTACAGTGGAGGAGAAGAAGGGGAAGAGGAGAGATGGAATAAATGAGCCTTTCTTTTACTGGATTTGACTTCAGGAGGGAAATACATACACACTCAATTGGGTATGGAAGTTTATCTTACCCTACAGGAAAGCATGGGGAGGGGGAAAAGAGAGGAGAAATAATAAAAAGAACCATAGATTGGGGAAGTGGTCTTTGAAAGCAAACACTTTTGTAAAGTGGCAGTTCAAAGGAGGGAACTGAATAAATGGAGGGCAGGACAGGAGAGAGGGAAATATAGTTAGTCTTTCCCAACATGACTGTTATGGAAATGTTTTGCATGACTAGACATGTATAACTGTTATAATATTGCTTGCTTTCTCAATGTGGATGGGTGGAAGGGAAAGAAAGTGGAACTCAAAGCTTTAAACATGAATGTTAGAGGTTGTTTTTTCATGTTACTAGGAAATAAAATATATAAGCCATGGGGCATAGAATCTATCTTAACTTACAGGAAAACAGAAGAGAAGAGGATGGAAGGGGGTGATAGAAGGGAGGGCAGATTGGAGGAAAGGGCAATCAGAATACACACTGTCTTGGAGCAGGTACAAGGGAGAGATAGGGAGAAAATCTGAAATTCAAAATTTTGTGGAAGTGAACAATGAAAACTCAAAATAAATAAAATTATCTGAAAAAGACAACAGCTCAGTTTGACTTAGTTTTCTCATCTGTAAAAACATGAAATAATAATTATTAATAGCACCTACTACAGAAAATTGTTGTGATGATTAAATTAAATAATAAATTTAAATCACCTGGCACATAGAAAGCACTGCATTGCCTTTGTATACTTTCTCTGATTTCTTTGTTGCTATTTTACTTTGATAACTAAATTTATTCACTATTTGCTTATTTGCTATGTGTATTCTTCAAAGAATTGAAATCTGGTGGCAAAGGAGTAAAGCTCTGGACATATATGCCTTGGAAAAGTCTTCCCCATAAAAAAAATATTGATTGGAGTCGGTTAAAATTTTAAAAAAAATTTGTGCCCTAGACTAACAATATTTAATGGAGCACATAGTTTTCAGAATAAAGATACTAGAATAGGTAATTTATCAAATAAGAAAATAATTACAAAGTATTCAGCATAGTGAATGACATAATAATATCTAGATAAAAGTTAACTACCATGATGTTATTATTAATATTAGTAGTGTCTAGCACCTCTTTCCTCTGAGAATCTGGATTCTGATTTGAAACCCATTGGTCCTTTCTTGAAAGGAATCAAAGTCTCCCTTAGGAGAGAGTGGAGAGAATAGAATAGAGATATCTATTCTTGCCTCCCTTTGAGTCACATTTAGATAGTCCCCTGTGGAAAAATATAACTTACATGAGCAAAACATAGCAACACACCACACATCACCACATAGTTAAAATTAAAAGAAAAAAAAGTTAACTTGGAAAAATCCTTTGCATCATTGTTTCTTTGGTAACATGTTATCAAGACACATCGATTAAATAGTTTTGAAAGCAATATGTTAAATTAATTTTATTCTTTAACAAAAACCTATATTCCATAGAGAATAATGTTTTCTTATGCCACATTCTTTTTATTTTATCTGTGTATAGAGAGAAAATTACCCTATATAGTTATATTCATATAGCCACATACAGTATAGAAATAATTACTATATATGTATATATATATACTAATATACCCACATTTATGTGAATAAGTATATATGATCATAAATAACATATAGACATGGATCTGCATAAGCATGCATATGTGCATGTGTGTATATATGTACACACATAGCTATATACATTTGGCAGAGGAACACAGAAAAGAATGGAGATGGAAGAGTTACAAAGTCAAAATTTTCCAGTCCTATTGGTAAACATCTTATTAGCAATGATTGTATACTGCATAAAGACTGTATCAGTGGTAGAGCTAAGTATTTGTATTCTCTGGAGAGCAGAGATCAATAGATAAAATACACTGTATGGGCTCCAGACATACATTATTTTAAGACATATTCTCTATTTTCAAGGAGTTTACAATCTAGTTGGGGCACAAGTTATATATGCATAAGAAATTAAATGGCAGTACTAGAATTAGTTAATGAAATCAACTATTACTCCTGCAGTTCAGTTTTGTCATCTGTATAAATGAGGGATTGCATTTGTGGCTTCTGAGATCCATTACAAAATTAAATCAATCATCCTAAATTTCTGGGGTCATCACTGTACCATTCCCAGCAAAGTGAGGTTTATGACTTTGCTTAGCCCTCCCTCACTGAAATGAAAGTTAACTGAAAGTCATGTTATCATCTTGATGTCATGGTCCTCTTCAAGAACAAAGGAAAAACACAACTATTTATTGTGTTGTTGTATTAACAAAGCTCCTTACACGTTGCATTGCACATAGTAAAAGTATATACACTTCCTCAATTTCTTCTGAGGTTCTGGAAAGTCGGACTAAGATTCCAAATTACTGCAATATTCTCCCTGTCAAAGAAAAGAGTCTAAAATGTATAAATGAGGTACTGAGGGAGTGATAAACTAAACAGTTATTCCTACTCCCTAGGCTAAGCAATGGATAAATTGTATTATTAGAAATACACCTGACACCAAATTTCAGTATCAAGGTAATCTTTATTGCGTAAGTCCAGAGGATGGATACTCCTGGCCAGAAGCAGTTTCTACTCCTTTTCAGGAGGAGTAAGCACTGAGTACAGAAGCAAGAAGACTTTTAAGCAGTTAGCTCAACAAGGTTCCTCCCTTCAGATACCAGATTGGTTCAGTTTCTCCCAGGTTACAGACCTCTGTAAACTCCCTTCCTATGTTCCTTCCTTGGTATGTCTAAGTATGTAACCCCAACCCCATCATACATCACATGTTCAAAAGTGGTGTCAATCTCCAACCTTAAGGTGTGTCAGTTAAGATACATGCAGCTTATTAGGCATGCACAGTTATAGTTTGACCTAGTTATCAAGTTAGCCCTGACCAGTTTGAGCCAGATCAGTCTATATCTTGATATTGATGTGGAAGCAAACTCATCTTCAAGCATATGATTTCTTTGTTCTGGAAAACAATTAGAACACCTACAGGTGTTGAACTCACAGTTGTGGAGACTTAACCCTTGTCTAACTCCTACAGTATGAATTCCTCCTTTTTCTTCTCGATATTCTGTCCTCAAAGTCATGATGCTTATTTGTTCAGATGGGAATCAATCCCTTGTGGTCTTCATGTATTCTATAGGCCAGAAAAGACAAACGATATTTATACCAACCACTATGGGAAGTGGCATAAACCGACAGTCAGCCACATTCTTGTTGACATGTAGGGGTATCAGGAAAGAGTAATACTTCTTTGCCTGGGATGCTGGGATCTTGGAACTTGGTAACGTTCTGTGACCTGATTTCTGCCAGATTATGTGTAGTTAGTCCAAGCAGAGAGAAACCTCAGGTGCAGGGAAGCTGCTATTAATACACAGAAAGAAGAAAGATAGTTGGGCAGGAAGTGAGGGAGCTCAGCCAGAGATCTTTGCCCTGATGATGATCCCTACACTATCTAGAGATGAGTGGAATGGCAGGATTCCTGCAGCTAACTTGTAAGATAGTCCAGATCATGGCTGAACTTGCATCCCTGACAACCTCAGACACAATTCAGAAATTATTGTATTCAGTGTTCAAATGGACTTTGAGCAATTTATTTCCACTGTGTTTTAATTTGGAGAGATTTTTTTAATGGATGTAAAGAGAGGGCAAAATGCAATAAATATTGCAGATTCAAGGGTGTGTGCCACCTCCCTCCTTATATAAGAAGAAAGATCCCTATATCAAGTCCTTCCCATAGATTTGATAAACCTATTTGGCCATGTTTGTATAGTTTTGTTATAATAAAAGTGATTTTTTTTTCTGAGTCCTGAAATAGTATTCAAGTCCAGGAAATATATTCCTTCAAAGATTGTGGTGAGGTCCCTGATATTGTTTCCCACTATCACACAATTACTGACTGTTGGGAGACAAAATAAAAAATTTTCACATAATCAAGAATGACCATTTAAAAATTCCTTACCTTAGTATGCTATAGTATCTGTCACTGGTTCTAGAGTTAGAGTAACCTAAGTTCAAATTCTGGCTCTGATATTTTACTAAATTAAGTCCCTTGGAGAGGTCATTTGAGACCTCAGACTCTCAATTTTCACGTCTCTTACCCAGAAACAGGACAGGACCTTGAAGTAACAGTAGCTTGTAGTAATAGCTAGCATTTATGAAATACTTTACAAGGCTTACTAACCATGAGACACTGCAAGTCTCTTAATTCAGTGTCCTCAACTCTCAAATGGGGATAGGAATAGCATTGACCTCCCTTGGTTTCTGTGAAGTTCAAATGAGCCCTCATCACAATGCCTGATACAGAGAAGGTGTTAAATAAATGCTTTAATTTCTTCTTTCCTTCTATGTTCACAAACATCCTAGGAAATAGGTAATATTGTTATCTCCAAATTACCCAAGACGAAACAGCCATACATAGTACAAATGAATTGTTAGGGTCACATGCAAAGTAAGTATCTGAGATTTGATTTAAATTCAGATTATCTGGATTCCAGGGACAGTATTCTAACTACATAGCTCCTTATTTATGTATATATCTATACCCATAGTCATTCAGTGTAACACACATGAGTTATGGAGACTGATGTCTGAATAGACAATCAGGAGAGCCAAGAAGCAGCAGCAGTATGAAAAACCAGGAAAAAAATAATTCGGGAAGAGAAAGTAGTGAAAAATGCTACAGAAAAATCAAGAAGGATACGAATTGAGAAATACATACATGATTTTTGTGTATGTATGCATCTATATATATATATATATATATATATATATATATATATATATATACATAGTGCACATATATATAAATATATGTATTTATATATTAGATATAGTGTACATACTATATATGTAAATATATAGTTTATATATATAAATATATATAAACAAATGCATGCATTTTCTTTATATATATTTGTGTGTATATATACATATATATAGATATGGATATACACACACACACACACACATATAATTTGACAAATAAGCAACCGTTGTGGTTATTATGAAAAGTAGTTGAAGTTGATTGATGAAATCAAAAGGCCGATCTCTGAGCCTTAGGTAGCTGCTAAGAGGGAAAATGTTTGTAGGTCACTTTATTGAGAATTTTTATTAAGAAAAGAAAGGCAGCTATAAAATGGTAGCTTGATGGAATATTGGAATCTCATGAGTTTGTTATTATCGTTTTTTTATAGGGACGAGGAATTGTGTGCATATGTGTTTGTTGGCAGTAGGGAAGGGCTTGATAGATAGGAGACTGAATATTAAAGAGAGTTTGGAGGTGTTAATAGAATCAATCTCCTAAAAAACACAGGGATGGAATTAAAGGTGTACTTACTTAGTAGTGGCTTCTAGAAAAGTCACTTTTGTCAGAGACCGGCGTAAAGAAGAAAGTTGGAGATGATCTCCACAGATTGCGATGTGAGAAAAAGGGGATAAGAGGCAGTTCAAGATTAGCCTCAATTTTCTCCTTAAAGTACGAGAATATGTGGTCAAATGGGAGAAAGAAGAGAGTGAGTATGTGGAAGGTTTGGACAAAGGACAGAAAGTACTTTATAGCCACTGCAGTGAATTAGTCATAAAGTGCATCATTAGTTAAATTGGGACTCTTTAAGAACAATTCTTCTTCAATTTTGGATAGTAATCACCTGGTTCTAAATTGCCTTCAATTAACAAGAAATTTGTATGACTGTCAGTTGTTTTACTCTTTCTTTTTTTTTTTGTAGTGACTAAATTAATGCTAATAGTGCTGTTTGAGGCCCTTTTGATTCTATTTATCAATCTTAGTCATTCAATATGTTCCATCTGCATGTAAAAATATTTCATTTATGTTGATAAATTCAAAGGCATACAAAAATAAGCAACATTTCCTATTACTCAATAAAGTTTCCTTGTTCCAAAAATATTTCTGTAGGATTTTGATGTGTTTATAATGTTCTCTGACAATGTCTTACAGATTCTTTCTGCTTTTTGATGATAAATTTTCCTGGGCTTCCTTAGAATAATAGTTGATTGATTCCATTCATATTGCAGGTATCACTTCTAGGGCCCTTTCAAAATTTGTTCTAATTTTGTAGTTGGGAAAATGTCCATTGAGACTGATATTTCATGGGTTTCAATTACTTTAAAGGCTTAATTGCCATTAAGTTTTGATATCAAGATGCCAATAAGTCACTTAAGAATTCCTGTTAGAAGTTTTCTCTTAGTAGCTTTATGTGTAATAAATTTTGCTGATGAATATCAGCACTAAGTATCTTCTTGATTCATATTTTAAATCTTCCCTCTAGAAACAAGCTTAAAGTGTTCAGTCTTTATCATTCCTTGGCATGTTAAGAATTTGACACTTAACAAGACCACAAGGTATATTTTATAATTGAAAAATATTCTATGACATAAAGGTACTATTCCATTTGTTTGTTTTTTTATAGTGGTAAATAGCTTAATATCATTCATCTACATCATGTATATATAATTACTTATTTTGACTCTATAATTTGAAAGCCCTGTGGAGTCATATTTTAAAGAAATAATGATGCATGAAAAATTGGACAGAACTATATATGATATTAGTGAAATGTTTTAAGCAGAAGATAATTTCATGTGAATATCAAATACTCTAGCGTCCTCATTAAACTTAAGTTTATTTTATATATACTTGCAGTAAATAAATAAGCCTTCAGTGTAGAATTGAGACAAAGACTCTATAGTAATTAGGAAAGGCAGCACGAATATGACAATTCTGGAGGTGGACTTGTTTAATAATTACTGAATTGATAGTAAGTTGTTCTTTATACCTAAGAGTTATATTGTTCCATGTGTTTTATTCCTCTATCAGAATATTCTTTTTTGTGGGGAGGAGCCAAAATAGCGGAGTAGAAAGATTCACATATGCTAGCTGCGAGCCAACAGCCTATGGATTTCCTCTAAAAAGAACTGCCGGGGGGTGGAGCCAAGATGGCAGAGTAGAAAGACTCACATATGATAGCTGAGAACCCACAGCCCATAATTATCTATAAAAAGAACTCCCAACAAATTCTGGAAGAGTAGAAGCCACACAGCAATGGGGTGAAGGAGATTTCTGTTCCAGAGAGCCCAGAAAAACCCTATCCCAAAGGTCTGTCGTGCACCGGACAGGAGCAGAGCCCAGCACTGCCTTGGCCACACAGCACTGAAAGGAGTAGATTGGGGTAGACTTCAGGGAGGGAATCTCCAGTGGCCGAGAAGGTCCCTCCACCTACAGACCCACAGGTCAGTGAAAAAGATGTCTAGACAGGCTGAGAGGGGAGAGGGGTATCTCCACAACTTAGGCCCCTTCAAGAGACAGTGGCAAGGCAGTGGGGGGCCAGAGGCTCCTGGAGCAGGCAGGACCTTGGCAGGAGCTCCATTACAAAAAGTCTCTGCATAAACCCCCTGAGGAAACTGAGCCTGGGAGGCAGCCCTGCCCCCACCTGAGCACCGGAACTTAAGCTCACTTGAATAGCAGCCAGGCCTGCCACTGAAAGCCCTGAGGCTGGGGAGCAGCATTTGAATCTCAGACCCCAAGCACTGCCTGGGCAGATCTAGGCCAGGGGGGGAAGGGGGGCAGAGGAATCACAGAAGTCATGTAAGTGTCTGGGAAAATGCTCAGAAAAGGAAAAAATATAAGACCAGAGAAGGTTACTTTCTTGGTGAGGAGATGATTCCACCCTTTCTCTCTGACGAGGAAGACCAAAGCTTACCATCAGGTAAAGACATAGGAGTCAAGGCCTCTGTATCCCAAACATCTGAAATAGATATCCAGTGGGCTCAGGCCATGGAAGAGCTCAAAAAGGATTTTGAAAATCAAGTTAGACAGGTGGAGGAAAAACTGGGAAAAGAAATGAGAGAGATGCAAGAAAAGCATGAGTAATGGGTCAATACCTTGATAAAGGAGACCCAAAAAAATGCTGAAGAAAATAACACCTTGAAAAATAGACTAACTCAATTGGCAAAAGAGGTTCAAAAAGCCATTGGGGAGAAGAATGCTTTCAAAAGCAGAATTAGCCAAGTGGAAAAAGAGGTTCAAAAGCTCACTGAAGAAAATAGTTCTCTCAAAAGTAGAATGGAACAGATAGAGGCTAATGACTTTCTGACAAACCAAGAAATCATAAAACAAAATCAAAAGAATGACAAAATGGAAGATAATGTGAAATGTCTCATTGGAAAAACAACGGACTTGGAAAATAGATCCAGGAGAGAAAATTTAAAAATTATGGGACTATCTGAAAGCCATGATCAAAAAAAGAGCCTAGAAATCATCTTTCATGAAATGATCAAGGAAAATTGCACTGATATTCTAGAACCAGAGGGCAAAATAAGTATTCAAGGAATCCACTGATCACCACCTGAAAGAGATCAGAAAAGAGAAACTCCTAGGAACACAGTGGCCAAATTCCAGAGTTCCCAGATCAAGGAGAAAATATTGCAAGCAGCTAGAAAGAAACAATTCCAGTATTGTGGAAATACAATCAGGATAACACAAGATCTAGCAGTTTCTACATTAAGGGATCGAAGGGCGTGGAATAGGATATTCCAGAAGTCAAAGGAACTAGGTCTAAAACCAAGAATCACTTACCCAGCAAAACTGAGTATAATACTTCAGCAGAAAAACTGGTCTTTCAATGAAATAGAGGACTTTCAAGCATTC
>JAQQSK010015282.1:0-10836 GCA_028658325.1 Potorous gilbertii
TCCTTTATTAAGGTATTGTCCCGTTTTTCATGCTTTTCTTGCATCTCTCTCATTTCTCTCCCCAGTTTTCCCTCCAGCTCTCTTACTTGATTTTCAAAATCCTTTTTGAGCTCTTCCATGGCCTGCACCCATTGAATATTTATTTTGGATGTTTGCGATACAGAAGCCTTGACTTCTATGTCTTTCCCTGATGGTAAGCATTGTTCTTCCTCATCAGAAAGGAAGGGAGGAGATATCTGCTCACCAAGAAAGTAACCTTCTATGCTCTTATTTTTTTTTCCCTTTTCTGGGCATTTTCCCAGCCAGTCACTTGACTTCTGAGATTCCTTTCCACACCCACCTCCCCTCTAGATCCACTCAGCTAGTTCTTGGGGTCTGAGATTCAAATGCTGCTTCCAGCCTCAGGGCTTTTGGTGGGGATGGGGCTGCTATTCAGTGTAAGAGTAAATTCAGGTGCTCAGGTGTGGGCAGGGCTGCTATTCAGTGTTAGATTAAGTTCAGCTCAGGTGGGGGCAGGGCTGCCTAGCAGGGCTCAGTTCCCTCAGGGGGTTTATGTGAAGACCTTCTATAATGGATCTGAGCTCCTGCTTGCTTTTGGAGCCCCTGTCCTCTGCTGCCTCCACTGCTGCCTCCCAAGGGGGCCTGAGTTATGGAGACACCCCGCTCCCCTCTCTCAGCCAGCCATAAAGACTCTCTCACTGACCTTTGAGCCTGTGGGTGGAGGGACCTTTGCAGCTGCTGGAGATTCTGTCCCTGAAGCCTGCTCGGATCTGTTCCTCTTGGTGCCAAGTGGCCAAGGCAGGGGTGGGCTCTGCTCTGGGTCCAGTGCATGATGGACTTTTGGTGTTGGTTTTTCAGGGCTCTCTGGAACAGGAATTTCCTCAACTCCATTGTTCTGTGGCTTCTGCTGCTCCAGAATTTGTTGGGAGTTCTTCTTTACAGGTATTTTATGGGCTGTGGGTTCAGAGCTAGCATATGTGAATCTTCCTACTCTGCCATCTTCGCTCCTCCCCCTTCCTCTTTCATTTTCAAAGAAGATCAATGACATCACATTGACTTGTATTTGAATTGTATTTAAGTGAGACAAATTTGCACAAGGTCGTTAGATTCATTCTTTCTTCCATAGTCATCAAATTATAGAGGCAAGACAAAAGTCAGGATGATTCATAATATCCTCAGATGGAAGTGAATGACTTTGGCATCTCTGATGTCTAACCAATCCCTAAACATTCTATAATGCCTGCTTTAGCTGCCTTCATGGCCTTTGGAACAAATCATTTTCATCTTCCCATTGCACCAGGGGAAGTCTGCCTTTGGAAGTAATCAACAAAAGGAAGACCCTAGCAGTAAGGAGAATTGGAAAGGCTTATTTTGAAGGTGAGAGTTTAGCTAAGAAGTAGAGAAAACCAAAGGAGCTAAGAGGTAGAGATGAGGCAGGGAAGAATTCCAGGAATGGGGGATAGAAAATGAAAATAGTCAGTATGCAGAATTTCTAGTGCAAAGAAAAGCAAGAAGAGAACTCTCACTGCATCACAGATGATTTGGGAGTGGAGGTGACAGGATGGATGGAGGGGGCTAAGGAGACCCATAAAATATAAAAAAATTGAAAAAGTAAGAGTGGACCAGAACTACCACAAAACAGGAGACATATTTATAAGAGAAGCAAGCAACAAAGTTGAAACATAACCTCAATTTCCTGCAAGCTGGTTCTTTGGGTTACCACAGAAATCCTATAGAGCACTGGTGTCAAATACAAACAGAGACTCCTGAGCCATATATAAGGATCCCAGTGGCCACCTGTTGTCTTTAAAAACTGCAAATTGACATGATCTATGTTTTACTCTATTTTTACTTGTCTTGTTGAATATTTCCCCATTGCATTTTAATCTGATCCCTAGGAACTGAGAAGTTGTGGTGGTGGTTTTTTTGACATTTCTGATGCAGAGGATAATTATAGAGTTCTGTTTAGTAAACTTTTTTTTCTCAATTGTTAAATGATATTAGAGTAGAAATAGACCAGCAAGTGAATAGAACCTTGCAACATATTAAAATGCAACATTTTAATTTTCCAAATTAATAAAGATGGATTAATCGTCATTCTTCCAATCTTAGTTTACCTAGAGTTTAGCAGTATTTTAATTTTAATTCTCAAAAACAAGACCTGACCACCTAAAGCTTTCGCTTTAAACATGTTTGGAAAAGACTTAGCTTTAGAAATTCTTCCAATTCCAAATTTCCAGCTCTAGTTAAAATTAAGACTGCTGACATAATGAAAGTAATGAAATAAGAGAAATAGTGTTTCTCTTAACTAATAGATTTTCTTACCTGAAATTGGAATCCTTTCAACAAGATTTCCATGTGTTTATCCAGTCTCTAATTTGTAGTTCCTCAAGCCTATGGTGGTAGAATCCAAGTTACTCATAGAATTAGGACAAAATTTATTCATTTATAAACTTGTGACACCTTCTCTATGAGCCTTGAAAACTCACTCAAAAAAATTTAGAAATAATATCTTGAAATTCCTTAAGTACATGGTTATACCATTTACCTAGACCAGGTGCTATAAACTCATTAAGGGCTGTCGGGATCATTCATATCTTTTCATTTATCCTACAGTATAATTTCTTAACCTTCTGTTTTATATCATCTAGGGTCAGATTCATTCTCCTTGAGACAGAAGGCGAAGAAAAATTGTTTTCTAATTCTGTATTTTCTCTCATATGTAACTGTTATTTCATCCATCCCTAAATAGTACATATATCTTCTGCTTTTTCTGTTTATTCTATTCTCAGATTTTCCCCACAAATTATTGCTCATACACTGCACTGGCCTTTGTGGCATTATTACTACATATCTATGGCATTCTTTTGTTCTTGTGTTCAAGGGACTATCCCCATTTACATCTTTTAAATATAAACTTTTAAATTCAGTGCCTGTCAAAGAGCTCCCGGTGCAGCCATGTTTGTCTCCTTATTTTCCCAAGCAAACCTTTTCTTGAAGGGTTTTTAATCACACCTTTGAAATCCATTCTCCTGAAATCTAGAACCTATGCCAGGCTCTATCTAGTATTCCCCTTCTATCCTTCCATGGGCTTGAAAGAGAATATGAATGCTTTTTACCGTTTCCATTATTTCCACTTAAAAATTAATTCTCCTGGTGGCCCAGAAGTCCCAAATAACACTGCCTTTCTCTATTTTATCTCCCTTTGGAAAGGTAAATTTATCAGTAAGAGAAGATAAGAACATCTTAGCTATTCTAATACAAGGAACAAATATTAAGCAGACGTCCAAGAGTTGTGTCATAAGATTTCAACTGTATGCTACCTTCATGACAGTTCAGTGATCACCATAATGACCTCAGTTTCTTCTGATTGTCCCTGTGATAGGTAAAATAATCACTGCCAAATAGAATTATTCAAATGCTCATGTGTTTCTTTCCACAGGTTTATAGATTTTACACATACACACATACCCCTCCCCCCCCCCCACACACACTTCCCTAAAATACATCTCTGCACCATCACTCTGTCTTGACATGTTCTTTTTGGAATCAGCTATACCCTTATCCATTGCTATTTTCAACTCTTAAATCTTATCTCTTTTTAACACTGTACATAAGAGGATATTCACATCCCAATATTAATTTTTCAAGTTTGCTCTAACTTCTCACCCATTTTTCTTGACTTGGGACAGATATCTGAGGTTCTACCATTTCTTCCCCTTCTTATAGTTATATTCTGTTATGAATTATTAAATACATTTTAGATTGTTCTCTGCCATACTTCTCAGTCTCCATAGCACCTGGTTTATCAATTTGATTTAATATTTTTTCTTTTACTCCTCTTCACTTTGAGTTGAAAATGTTCCTAATCATGTCAATGTCACCAGGCAAGACATTCTGAAAAGTTTATGTAAGATACTCTTAGTCCATTAATTTTATTTTTAAAGTCATGGTCCAGAAAACTCAGTCACACTATCTTAAACCATCTTCTCAGCCACTTGTTGATGTATTACACCTTCTTTTTCTTTAATTAGAAGTAGTGGTAAATTATGAGTTGTCCTGCCAAACCCATCAGTTTTCTTCCCAATCCTCCACCATCTGTACAGATTTTTTTTCTAGATTTTATCTGGTTGCATTTGTCTCCAAATCTATCATCAGATGTGGGTACTATTTAGTATGTTCAAAAAGTCTAGAAAACTTTCTTTCATATCCTAGAGTTCATTCAGAAGAAGGCCACTGAGCATAGTGATAAAACTGGAGACCAATTCATATGTAATTATTTGAAGGAAGAGAAAATAAAGCCTGGAGAAGGTAAGCATTGTCATGAAGGGGGAATTTAATTTGTTCACTTTTGGACATATGACTAGGAGCTCTGAGACAAACACCAGATAGGATGATGTTGGCTGAACATAAGGAAAATCTCATCCACTAAAAATATTTAAAATTGTAATGGACTGTCTGGGGAAGGTGTGGGTTTCCTCATTTATTATAGAATATCTTCAAACAAGGTTAGATGACCACTTTCCCAGCAATATTGTAAGAAGGAATATTTAGGTATTGGTTGGATTAAATAACCACTATGATTCTTTCCAACTCTAAAATTCTGCATAGGAGTGGGGTGGGGAGGGTAGAGAATAGAATATAAATCTGATTCTATCTGGTCACATTGGGTGATTTCTAGATTTATCAAGAGGTACATAGTACCCAATTCCAAACTGTGGATCGAGTGCTGCTTCTTTGATAGATAGAAAAGATGTTTGATATTTTTTTATTGTCTCTTTCCTAATATTCCTAAAACTTACAAGGAATTTATAAGGAAGTTGCTTTTTCCTCAGAAAATGTGGATCCACCCTCTGAGGTAGAGACTTCATACCTGTTACATAAATCCCAATTCTCAGATTCTCATGATCTTTTTCCTCTTGATTACATTGTGTTAACCTTTCAATACCCTTGCCACTCAGCTTCCTTTCTTTTTCATCCCTAATTTCCCCTGTCCTCAATCTCACTTCATAAGATTTCTTTATTCCAGAGAAACATTACAACTTCCCTGATATAATGGGAGGGGGGCAAAGAGACATTTTTACTGCTTTTCTAGACAGGAGATTCATCGTGCTTATTATACATATACAGTTTTTGTTCAACTGAGGAAGAAATGCAAACCTGCCACAATCTCTTCTCACTGGGACAGTTTTCTCTGGGTTAATATTTGATAGAACAGCAGCACAAACCCTCAAAACTATCATGGTCAACTGTGGTTTCTATGCCCATTCCTTGTGCTGGCAGCCCAGATTTTCTAGCTGAAATACTCCCTGAACTTCTTCTAATTTCAAAATAAGTGCATTTCTTCTAATTTCTCAGTGGTGAAAAATCAATAACGAAGCCAAGCTAATGTCCTTTATGCCCCCAATGACAGGCAAAGTCCCAATATGACCATGTATTCGAGAAGTTTTGTCAGAAAAAGTAAAAGCTTCCAGGATCACTCACCTTCTACTGTCATTGTTTTTATTTGAATTACTCAACAAAAATTTAGTTATTATTCCCTATATTCCAGGCACTGTGCTAAGAATACAAAGAAAAAGGAATCATAATCCTGGTCTTCAAGGAGTTTTTGTTTGGTTATTTGACCATTTATAAAATGGTATAATAATATTTTCTTGATATCCCAGGAACTATTTTAGTGCTTAGATCATAAAAAAAGGAAAGAGATGTAAAACTCCTTTTACCTCAAATATTTCATAAAAAACATGTTTTTTTTAGTATTTTCCTCTTATTCTATTTCAAGCACCATCTCCCTCATTGAAATATTGATAAAAACTCATATTTGTAAAAGATTTTTCAATTTGGAAAGCACACTTATATTCACCATCTCATTTCTGCAGTGGCCAAAAACAAGTTAGCCTTCTTCTTATTGAGACATTCATCATATCAAGGGAAAGTGGAGTTACTCAGATTCTGCAATTGTATAATAAAAGCTTGACTGTCTCCATTCTCTCACAATCCATATGTAATGAGATGGCATTTGTGTGCCTAGCACTGTGCTTGGCACTAGGTATAATACAAAAGGAGATATAGGAGTGCCTACCGTCAAAGAGAGGACCACATTTATTCAATCATTTGTTAAAATCCTGTCATGTATGATGCAAAACTGCAAAAATAAATAAGATATGAGATCATGGAACTTATAATTGATTAGGAAATAAGACTAGAACACAGATCATTTCAGTCAACCAGAAAAATTCTTGGTATAGAAACTGAATCTACCAACGTAGTTTTATCCTATCTATGACTTGACTATTAAATGCTATGTAGTCATGTGAGGCAGATAGAAGTTAACTTGCTCTCTGAAGCTCACATAGCTAAAGAATTATTAAAAGTAATATTTGAACTCGGGTCTCCCTGACTATAAGACCAAGCAACCAGCAATGTACAGTATAACTCTTACCACTTGCACCAAATCAAAATTCACCTTATAAAATTCTTTGAGTTTAGTTATTGAAGATGTTGAATGGAAAGAACTTCACAAAGGCACCTTTCATAATATACAGTTAAAGAAGAGTAAAAGGTAGTATGTGATAAAGTTCCAAAACGAAAGGTATAAACAAAAAGTGACATAGGGTGTCACAGTAGAGAGATACTAGTGGAAGCCTGAATGGTTGATGGAAGAAATATTACCTTAGCTGGGGGACAAAAGGATTGGAATTACATATCTTCTTTCTTGTCACATTTTCTAAGTCCCAATAATTTAAGATCATATTTATCAACATTCCTATCACCTGTTTTTGCTATAATAAGGCATAATTCCTTTAGGTAAAAATTTTTGCAAAGGGCTCTTTATTCATGCACCTCACAAATAGAAGTCATTGCTTACACTGGAAGAAGTAAAATACACCTTACTAACTTTAGCAAGCATGTCTTTCCCTCTGGGCAATTAAACTGGCAAATGATGATAGCTAGTACCTATCTTTTAATTTTGTTGTCATTAACATTAAGTTGAGATACTGAAGCCCAGGCTAAAGGGTGGAGAAAGGAGAAGATAAAAATGGAAAGGAGAAAAATCCTTTTAATATGGGAGTCCACAGTTCTAGCAAATGAGACCTGCCAACCTTTCCCATAATGATATGTTTCAGCTTTATCCTGGAACTGTAAAGTGGGGAACAAAGAAAAAAAGGCCTCACAGTTTCTTTTTCTTGAACCCCTTCCTCCAAGTCCAATTTGATGGAGAAGACAATAGGAGGGGGGAAGGGTTTAAAGCCTAGCAAAGATCCCATTTTCTGGGAGACAACTTAGAAACAAGTCTAGCCTCCTTGCTAGTAAGCTATCAACTGCATGAAAACCATGAAGGAAAGTAATTAAACAATTCTGTTGATTTTTCTTTTTTTTGGCACAGAATCTAGAAAAGCAGACTTTATGAAGAAGCTAGCTTTCAATTCTCCAAGCTCACAGATTCATTTAATTTCTATATAAATAAAAATTCTTACCATTCAGTAGCAGTTCTAAAATCCAGAGGATGGAAAACACAGGCCTAAGTTCAAGCTGCCGGTGAGTTGCTGCTTGCCACAGGTGTATCCAATCTGTATTGATACCTCAGAGGTCTTATGACTGAGCTAAAACCCCTCTCTGGTCCACAATTTAAACCTCCTCCCTTTTGACCCAAGCTCAGTGAAAAAGAACCGCTAACCAAGAAAACCCTTTAAAAAGGGTTTGAAGACCAGATTAAGTCACTCCTGAATCTCTGCTTCAATCAATATAACTTCTCTCTCCAATTCCCTTCTGCCCTTTACAAAGGAGAAATGCTGTGGGGGGAGCAAAGCTGGAGGAGAAAATGTAATGACTAGCCTGAGCTTTTCCTCAAGACCCCTCCAAACACATTTAAGTAACCCCATAAAACAATTCCTGGAGCAGCAGAACCTAGAAAAGCACAGGGTGAAAAAATTTTCTAAGCAAGGACAACTGAGAAGTTCTGCTGGAAAGATCTGTTGCATCAGGGTGAGCACAATCCAGAGCAGGCCACCCAGTACAGACCTAGCCTCAGTAAACCAGGAGCAGGCCTTGGAAGTGACTAAATTAAAGGCTCTCAGCCCACAGAAAGTAAGGGGGTTGAATAACTGAGGAGATTACAAGGGTCTCTTTGCCAGCATTGGGGACAGGACTCTGTTGCTTTGCCCATACCCACATCTGGGTCAGACTTGGGTGACAGTCCCAGGCAGAGGAAGTGCACTAGCCCACCAGAGCTTGCAGCTACAGTGGAGCGGGGACTGGTCATCCCAGTTTCAGAGCAGAAAACAGTGCTTGTGGTCACTATAGGTCAGGCCACAAGAGTAGTCAATGTACTTCTTTGTAGAGGTGATCTACACAAGTTGGCAGTAGGTAGGGGCCAAAATTAAAATAGGCTGAACTTCTTCTGGTCACAGAGATGTTAGACTAGAGACAGATCAAACATGATTAGCTGCTGCAGGTCACATGACGAACAGGAGAGTGCATGGTGGCAACTCTATGTTGTTCACAGGCCACCTGAAATCCTTTGCAGGTTGTATGTTGTGCAAGCCTGCTTTAGAATATACCAGCTTGGAAGAGCTTAAAATTTACAGGTTTCTAGAATTCTCTTTGAAAACAGTTGCACAAAATCCATGAAGCTTGAGACAGAGCACCCTTAACTCCGAAAGCAGAGTCCTACTTTAACAAGGAGTTAAAACTCAAGAAATAGATTGGAAAAATGAGCAAACAATGGAAAAAAGTCTGACCATAGAAAGTTATGATGGTGACAAGGAAGTACAAACACACACTCAGAAGCAGCTAACAAAGCCAAAGGTCCAACATCATCCAAGAAAAGTTTGAATTGATCTCGGGCCATGGAAGAACTCAAAAAGGATTTTGAAAATTAAATAAAAGAGGTAGAAGAAAAATTGGGAAAAGAAATGAGAGTGATGCAAGAAAATCATGAAAAAAATGAGTCAATAGTTTGGTAAAAGAGAAACAAACAAACAAAAAATACTGAAAAAAAAATAACACCTTAAAAAACAAACTTGCCCAAATGGTAAAAAGACAATGACTTGAAAAGCAGAACTGGCCAAAAGGAAAAAAGAAGCATAAAAACTCACAAAAAATTAAGGAAAACCCCCTTAAAAAGTAGAATTGGTTAAATGGAAAAGGAGATCCAAGAGCTCACTGAAGAAAATAATTCCTTAAAAATTAGAATTAAGCAAATGGAAGTTAATGTCTTTATGAGATATCAAGAAACAATAAAGCACAACCAAAAGAATGAAAAATAGAAGACAATGTGGAATACCTCAATGGAAAAACAACTGACCTGGAAAATAGATCCAGGAGAGAAAGTTTATAAATTATTGGACTACCTGGAAGCTATGATCAAAAAAAAAACATAGAAATCATCTTTCAAGAAATAGATATTTAAAAAAAAGAAAAATCCTAGGTACTGAATAACAAGCAATTTACATTTGCCCTTTTTTATAATTGCTGCTCCCACATTTTTAATTTAGTATTTAATTTTTCCCAAATTACATGTAAAAAGAATTTTAACATTCATTTTTAAAACTTTGACTTCCAAATTCTCACCCTTCCTCTGTCCCCCTACCAGCAAGCAATGTGATGTATATTATATATGTTTAGTTGTGAAAAGCATATTTCTGTAATCATGTTGGGAAAGAAAACAGAGACCAATGAAAGAAACCACAAGAAAAATTTAAAAAGAAAAAAAAATTATGCTTCAATCTGTATTCAGATACCATCAGTTCTTTCTCTGGAGATGGATTGAATTTTTCATCACAAATTCTTCATAGTTGTTTTGGATCATTGATTGCCGAGAATAAGTCATTCAGAGCTGATCGTCTTACAGTATTTCTGTTACTTTGTAAACAGGACATTTCACTTTGCATCAGTTCATGTAAGTCTTTCCTGATTTTTTGGGGAGCATCCTCCTCATTTATAGCACAATCCCATCATAACTGCATAGCACAATTTGTTCAGCCATTCCCCAGCTGATGGATATTCCTTCAATTTCTACTTCTTTGCTGCCAGAAAAAAAAAAGCTGTTATAAATATTTTTTTTACATATAGGTCCTTTTTGTTTTTATCTCTTTTGGGATATAAACATAGTAATGGTATTGGTAGGTCAAAGGATATGAATGGTTTTGTAGACCTTTGGTCATAGTTACAAATTGCTCTACAGAATGGTTGAATCAGTTCACAACTCCACCAAAAGTGCATTAATGTCTCCTTTTTCCCAAATTGCTTCCAACATCTATCATTTTCCTTTTCTGTCCTATTATCCAATATAATAAGTATGAGGTAATATATTAGGAAGCACCCTGGCATATACAGGAGGGCCTATTGTACAGGTTTTATTTCTGCTTTTCTAAAAGGAAAACAACTTTTCTGGGGTTAGCAATCTACTTGAATTACATTTGCCAATAGAGAAAATACAAGCAGAGAAATAAAGACCAACAGATAAGAATTCCAACTCTCTGACCATAAGCAATACGTACATCAGAGTTCAATAGATACAATTGTCTGACCATTACATACATGCATAATTAGCAGACAGAGAAGCACCAACATCTTGGTTTTCAAAGGGTGGGGCTCCTTACTGGCCACCCATAGTTTTCATTTGGTCACATCAGAGGAATATTCTTCCAAAGAGTAAGCACCCAGAGCAACACTTCACCTCATATACATTTTATATACACTTTTCAGAGCCAGAGGGCATGCCCCTCCTGACATAGAGTTTCTTTTTCTTTTTTCTTTTTCTTTTTTTAAATAAATTTATTTAACTTTTTACATTCATTTTCACAAGATTTTGGGTTCCAAAATTTTCTCCCC
>JAQQSK010015283.1:0-10835 GCA_028658325.1 Potorous gilbertii
GATTGTCTTCCTACTAGAAGTAGCAATCAGATTCAGCATGCTCTCATTATAGAAGGTACTGTGCTCTATTAGCAAAGAAGAATTGAAATAGCATAAAAGAAATGAGACATGCACAAATTTAGGGAATCCATCATAAATGTTCACATGGATTATTTGTGCCTGACCTGTGGTAGAGCATTCTGAGAACTTATTGGTCTGATCAGTCACAATCGGACACACTACAACTTGGCTCTACCATAATGATGTCACTTTTGTCCTCTTTGAGAACAAAAGACAACAACCACACTGTTACACTGCTTCATCTCATTAAATTCCATGAGCATAATAACTACCTCTGTACTGGTGGTTCTCAGTTCTTTCTATGCTGAGTCAACTTTCAGTCTTGCATTTTCAACTGTCTTTCAGACATTTGAAAATAGGTGTCGAATAGACATGTTCAACTCAATATGTCTAAAACCCGACTCATCTGTCCTCTTATATCCCCTTCTCTCATCTCTCTTACCATAGAGTCCATCATCACCTTGGCAACATCTCTGGCTAACAAGCTAAGGTGTTATGCTGAATTGCTTACCATCTCTCATACCCTGTAAAAAATTTGTGTCCAAAGACTTTGGTTTCCACTTTGTAAAATCTCTACAAAAGGGCTCCTTCTTTCTCCTAACAGTGCTACCACAGTGCTGCAAGCTTTCATCACCTTGTGCGTATGCTGCTCTCGCATTGCAGTAACTTATTCTTGTGTCTGCCTGTCCTGGAGTCTTTCCTCACTCTAATTCATCCTCTATTCAACCACCAAAGTACTTCTACTGAAGCACAGGTCTAACCTTGTCATCCCCCTACTCAATATCCTCCAGTGTCTCCATCTCACCTAAAGGGGGCAGCTAGGTTGTGCACTGGATAAAGCACCAGTGCAGGAGTCAGGAGGACCTGAGTTCAAACCTCACCTCAGACACTTGACACTCACTAGTTGTGTGACCTTGGGCAAATTACTTAACCACAATTGCCTCATCCTTGGTCATCTCCAAAATCCGGATGAATATCAGGTCATTAGATTCAGATGGCTCTGGAGGAGAAGTGAGGCTGGTGACCTACGCAGCCCTCACTCACTCAAAACAAAGTCAAGTGCAATTCATGTCATCATTTCTCTGATTGAATAGTCTTGGTCAAAAAAAGATAAACACACACACACCTCAAGGATTAAATACAGATTCCTCTGTTTGGTTTTTAGTCCTGTTCGTCTTCTACCGTCTGTGTAGTCTTACACCTTATTCCCTCACACTTGTTCTTTGACCCCGTGACAAAGGCTTCCATGTTGGTCTAATATACTCCATTACTTGGGTCCAGTTATTTTCTCTGTCTATCCAACATGGTTGGAATGATTTTTCTCCTTACTTCTAAATACTGACTCCCGTGTCTTTTAAAATCACAGTTAATAACCCATCTTCAACAAGAAGTCTATTTCAATACTCTTCATTCTAGTTCCCTCCGTCTCTAAATTAATTCTTGTATTATTATCAGGTATATACCTTTATTTTGGATTATTTATACTGCAAATAGATTGTGTGTTCGTTTAGGCAAGGGACCTTTTTTAGCATCTTTTTCTATCCTCAATCCCTTTGCTCAGTGCCTGGCACATAGCAGACACTTAATAAATGGTTATTGAGAGGTAAAGTCATCCCCTCTAATTATTGCACTGCCCACCCCCAATTTTGCGTTTTGTTCGTGCTTTGTACTGACATAGTTATATATATGCTGTTCATGAAAGAGAGGACCCCCCTTTTTTTCTTTGATGTTGAGAAACTATATCAGCTTCTGAAATACATCAAGTGCTTAAGAAACTCTTTGCTGAACGATTAATTGACTTTGAGTTTTATAACACAGTCTTTTGTTGCCATCCGGTGTCCAATCAGAATATTGCAGTTTATTGAGGCAATTTTTTGAGGCACGGCTGCCATCTTGTGACCAGTTCAGATATTACCGTATAGTCTGCCATCCCGTGTTCACATTCTAGTATTACATTCTCTCCATTTTTAAAACTGTTTTTCCTGAATTTTTGCATTTGTGAAAACTCATTTGCTGTAAAGAAAGGGAGAATGGATCCAAATAAAATCCTAGATTTATGAACAAATGTATGTAAAGGATTCCTTCAGTTAAGATAGAAATTCAAGCCAAATTGTCACCAGTGAAATTACCCTTTACACCCTTACTTGTGTGAGAAATGATACGATAAATTTTAAGATATAATAGAAGTGCAGTGAAAATGGAGCAGGTTTGACTCTAGAGAGCCTGGCCCTGGGTAACATATTAATGTTATACCTTCACAAGATCAAAACTGGGGAAATAGAGGAAAGTGGCTCTTCTTTACACTGAAGAAAGTTTTTGAAATAAGTATCAGCATGACTGACAAAATAGCCCCAGTTGGAATCAGCTCCTAAATGTTTCCAAGAACTATTGTTAAATTTTCAGGAGATTTTCAGGTAGTTATTAAGCAACTAGTGCATAGTTTGATCAGTCCCTGCGTAGATAATATTATTTGTTACTTGAAAAGAATTTGTGTATTCCAAGGGGATCAAAATTCCTTCAAGACAGGAGCTGATTTATTTTTGGTTTTGTATCTTCAGTACTTAGAGCAATATATGGAAAACACCAGGGACTTAACAAATATTTACTAAATAATTAAGGAACATTTTGTCATATAACCCAGTCTTTGTTAACTTCATGTGTCCAACCAGTACATTGCAACTCACAGAAAACTTTGTGGAATTCCCACCCTTTTGGGCAGATCGTGAGATTACAACTTTACTTGTCCATCCACTGTTTCTAAAACATGGTATTGCATTTCCACCCTTTTCAAACAGTATTTTTACTGAACTTTAAGCACATTGGACTACTCACTTGCTATTCGGGTGAACAGAAAGAACTCAAGTGAAATTGATGACTTGTAAAGTAGAGCAAATAATTAATTGCTTCAGTGTAAATAAGAATTCAGATTCTTAACACAAGAGACGTGATATAGGTTAAGACTTAATAGCAGTGGAGACAGCACCAATCTGGCATCACACTACGATATACCTGGTCCCTTGCTTAAATATTGATGTCTCTCATTAATACAATTTTATTCACAAGAGCAAAATTTGGAAGAAATGAGACAATGAAAGCGGCTAATCTCTACTTAGAAGGAAATTTATTAAATAAAGCATCAAACGATGGCCAAGACTGTGGTCTACTATTGCTTATTCACATCAGTAATATCAGGAGTTGTGCTTTATTGCATCTTGCTCTTATTGTGCTTGTTTCCAATACTGGAAGGAATGTATGGAATAGCTAGGAAGCTGTTAGAAGACATGGATGAACTCATCTTGTGGTTCTGTTGAATTACATCGATTATAATTATAATTTGATAATTTCTTTAAAAAGTTAATAATTTTTAAATATTTCTGAATAAAATCCATTCTATTTATCACTGATTTAATTCTTAAAATCACTTGAAACTAGAATTTATGGCTAAAGAACTTGCCACTGAAATAATTAAAATTGATTCAATACAAAAATTAATGATTTGAAGTTTAGGAGCCACTACTACTATATGTTATGATTCTCCAGTACTACATATGAATTTTTGATGATGCTTTTCCCATTTATGCTTTATATGTAGACTGCCATTGTTATTGTTGTTCAATAGTTTCAGTCATTTTCAATTCTTCATGACCGTATTTGGGATTTTCTTGACGAAGGTAGTGAACAGGTTTGCCATTTCCATCTCCAGCTCATTTTGCAGATAAAGAAAATGAGGCAAAAATGTTTAAATGACTTGCCGAGGGTCACACTTTTGTGGACTCAAAATCTGAGGCCAAATTTTAGCTCAGGCCTTCCTTACTCCTGGCCTGAGATTAACCAACATTACTTTCTTGGAAAGTTTTGCTTTTGTGATTGACGTTCCTGAAGATATTTCGTTAACTTCAATTGCATTTTAGTCACCATCAACTAACATTCAAACTTCTAAAATAAATCAATATAACATACACACTTTGGATAATTTAAGGATTGCTGCTAGAAAACATGAGTGTCAAGTAGATATAAATGAGATAAGTCTAAAGGTATTTCATTTGATTAGATAATACATTTAATGTTTTTCCAGGAATATGTTTCTAGAATATGTTGTTCAACGGATGAACTTACATTTTTTGTCAGGTAGAACGATAAAATCATCTTTAGTTATTTTATTGATTAGAACCCTCTAACTGGTCTTATGAAGAGCATAGTTGATTATGAGATGGAAGAAAATGAAATTATTTAAATGAAATTATAAACCATGACACTGATTTAAGTGGGGTTTTTTTTTGTATTTTTATAGATAATAATGTAGAAGTAAACAACATTCGAATCAATGGAACTGTACAAAGGCTGAATAAAGAGACACTACTGTGGCTCTCTGTTTAGCAAAAGCTGAAAGCACTTTTAATTTAATGAATAAACCTTGAATGAGGGAGAAAAAGGTTAACAAGAGATCATTTATCTAATGTAATGACACTAAATCTGTTGGAAGAAGAGTCAGTCAACTGAAACGAAATTTTCTTTGTAAAATCGTCATTGAATTTCAACCATGGTTTGGCTATGGACAAATTGAGTTGAGCAAATATTAAGGAAAGCATTCAGTGACAATCAATTGGAATATGGACGTTCTAATAAAGGGTAATATCTATATTTTAATTATTTTTAAACTGTTACCTAGAATCATTTATTTCATTAAAAGTTTTAATAAAATTTTATATGTCCACATGTGTATGAAATTTTCAAATTGAAATTGCTGTTAAATATTTTTACTAGTATATTTTTATCAGTGCATTAAAGATAAACACACAATCTTGCATTATGCAAATCTAAAAATCAATTTAAGCTTCTGCTATAATCACTGTATTAAGTAATGGAGCTGATGTCGATTTTCTAAGGCAAAATGCCTTCCACACTCAGAGAAAGAAATATGGAAGTCATTCGCAGAATGTAGCAGATCATGTTTGTGTGTGTGTGGGTTTTAGTGTATTAGGTTTTGATTTGTTATATGATTTCTTCCACTTATGTCAGTGTGACTACATAACATCACTATAGTGAAAATATGCTCAATAGGAAAGTATATGTCGAACCTATACAGAATTGTATGCTGTCATGGGGCGGGAGGGGGGTAGGGGGGGAAGGCGTGGGGGTATAAAATCTTAATTTTAAGGAAGTGATTGTATAACATTTATAAATAAATAAAATAAAAAAATAAATTAAAAAAAAAGTAATGGAGCTGAGATTCAAATATGACTCCTGTATAGCCAGTCAGTCAGAATGCATTTATTAATCACCTGCTGAATGCCAAACGCTGTACAGGAAATACATAGAAAGGCAAAAGACAGTCCTACCTTTGCATAGTTCACAATCTAATGATAAAAGTGATGTTAAAAAACAAACCAAACAATTCTTTATCGTAGCAGTAAGTTAATGGCTACCTGATGGAATTCAAGGAAGCAGCCTGGAGGCAGAGATGAAGACTCAGAGAATCCTAGGCATGGAGAACAAATATAGAAAATGGGTGGAGGTGAAATATACAGTTTGTTGTTCATAAAAAAGTAAAGTGGCTAACGTTAGTGAGTCATATAATAATGGGAGTGGGGGAGGAGGGCGAGGACTTTGAAATTTATGAAAATGGGAAAGGGGAGGCAGATTATTGATATCTTTGAACACCAAGGGATTTTATATTTTATCCTGGAGGTGACAGGAAATTGATTGGAGTTTGTTGAGAGTGTGTGTGGTGACAGAGGGTGAAGTGAGGTGACATGATAAGATGTGCACTTTAGGAAAACTACATTGCAAAGTAAATGGAGAATAGACTGGAATAGGCAGATGATGCAGATGAAAACCACCTGGTAGGTGATTACAATCTTGCAGGCTACAAATGATGAGGACCTAAAGTGGCATATTGACCCTATAAGAGGAGAAAAAGGGACAATTTTGAGAAATATTTTGAAGGTGTAGTTACCAGGCTGTAGGAACAGTATGGATCTGAGGTGTGTTTGAAAGTGAGGTGGAGGGCAGAGTCAAGATGGCAGAGTAGAAGCATGGATCTGCTCAGTTATTCCCCCCAAAACCCTCAAAATATATGTAAAAACGACTCTACACAAATTCTAGAGCAGTAGAAACCACAAAATGACAAAGTGAAACAGATTTCCAACCCAAGACACCCTGGAAGGAAGACAGGAAGGGAATATTGCACCAGATACAGAGCAGAGTGCAGCCAAGATTAGGATGCATGGCACAGAGGGGACTGGAGCAGGCATCAGAGTGCTGAATCACAGATAGCTGCCGTGGTTTCCAGATTTCTCAACCTATGAATGCCAAAGAGCTTCAAAGGTCGGTAAGAAAGGCATTCACCTGGGTGAGAGGCGAGTCATTCCAGACCCAGCCCTAATCCCAAGGTGACTGCAGCCACTGCTACAGAGGAAGGTGATTATAGAGATCTTAGCCTACAAACCCTGGGGGAATTGAGTGGTTGATCTGGGACTTAGTACTGAGGGGCAGTCCTGGGGTGAGGATGAGTGTTGGCATGGTGGAGTTGGTTTCAACTGTGGAGAGAGAATCTTATTTACAGTTCCAGGATATAAAAGAATGCTTGTGCTTGCTCCCAGAGCAGAGCACAAGCCAGGAGAGGAACAAACACCTTTCCTTTGACTATGCTACTTGGAAGGAATGGAGAACGTACACGTCTCTAGAGAAATCCTGGAGAACACCAGTAGAAGACTTCTGAAGTCAAAGGTAGTATACCCTCCACTTGAGAAAGGACTCAGAATTCAAGTGACTGGCTGGGAAAATGCCCAAGAAGCGGAAAAATAAGACTATATGTTACTTCCTTGGTGAAAGGTATTTTCTTCCATCCTTTCAAATGAGGAAGACCAAAGTATACAATCAGAGGAAGACAGCAAGGTCAAGGCTTCTACATCCAAAGCCTTCCAAAAAAACATGCAACAGTCTCAGGCCATGGAAGGGCTCACAAAGGGTTTTGAAAATCAAGTAAGAAAGGTGGAGGAAAAATTGGGAAGAGAAATGAGAGCGATGCAAGAAATTCAGAAGAAGAGAGTCAGCAGTTTGCTAAAGGAGACTCAAAACAATGCTGAAAAAAATATTGTCTTTAAAAAGAGACTAACCCAAATGACAAAAAAGGTCCAAAAAACCAATGAGGAAAAGAATGTCTTAAAAAGCAGAATTAGCCAAATGCAAAGGAAGTCCAAAAGCTCAACGAAGAAAATAATTCTTTACAAATTAGAATGGAGAAGATGGAAGATAATGACTTTAGGAAAAATAAAAGAAATTATAAAACAAAACCAAAAATGAAAAAAGTAGAAAATAATGTGAAATATCTTGTTGGAAAAAGCTACTAAACTGTAAAATAGATTCAGAAGAGATAATTCAAAAATTATTGATCTACCAGAAAACCATAATCAAAAAGAGAGCCTAGACATCATCTTCCAAGAAATTATCAAAGAAAACTTCCCCGACATTCTAGAACCTGAGGGTAAAATAAATGGAAAGAATTTATTGATAACCTCCTGAAAGAGCCCCCGAAAGAAAACTCCTAGGAATATTGTAGCCCTGTTCCAGAGTTTCCAAATCAAGGAAAAATATATTACAAGCAATCAGAAAAAAATTCAACTATTGTCGAAATATTATCAGGATAACACAGTATTTAGCAGCTTCTAGACTAAGAGATTGGAGGACTTGGAATATGATATTTCAGAGGTCAAAGGAGGCAGGATTAAAACCAAGAAACACCTACCCAGCAAAATAGAGTATAATACTTCAGGAGAAAACAAATGGAATTTTGATGAAATAGAGCACTTACAAGAATTCTTGTTGAAAAAAACAGAGTTAAGATGTGGAACACTGATTGGTGGATCTACGAGCTGAACCAATCATACTGGAGAGCAATGTCCAGAGGGCTAGAAAAGTGCATACCATTTTGCCCAATAATATTATTTCTAGGGTTGTATCCCAAATAGATCAAAAAATGGGAAAGGTCCCACATGTACAAAAATATTTATAACAGCTCTTTTTGTGTTGGCCAAGAACAAGAAATCACGGGAGTGCCCATCAATAAGAGAATGGCTGAACAAGTTGTGGCACATGAATATAATGGAACACTTCTATACTATGAGAAATGACAAGCAGTCGGAATTCAGAAAAATATGGAAATACTTATATGAACTGATGCTGAGTGAAACAAGCAGAACTAGGAAAATATTATACACTGTAACAGCCACAGCGTTTGAGGGCCATTTCTGATGGACTTATCTGTTCATAGCAATGCAAGAACCTAAAACGTCCCCAAAGGACTCTTGTTGCAAAATACCATCCACCTCCAGAGAAAGAACTATGAAAGCGGAACGAAGATTACGAAGTAGATTTTTGTTTTATTTTGTATTTTTCTCATGGTTTCTCCCATTTCTTTTAATTCTTCTACGCAGCATGACTAATGTGAAAGTATGTTTAATAAGAATATACTGGTAGAACCCATATACGATTGTGTGCTGCCTTAGGGACGGAGGGGAGAGAGAGGGGGAGAAAATTTAAAACATATCTAAGTGATTGTTGAAAACAGAAAACAAATATATTAATTTTTTTTTTAAAAAGAAAATACCAGAGTTGAATAGAAAATTTGGCTTTCTAATACAAGAATCAAGAGAAACATGAAAAGGTAAACAGGAAAGAGAAGTCATAAAGAACTCTTTAAAGCTGAACTGTTTACATTCCTACATGGAAAGATGATATTGGTCACTCATGAAACCATTTTCAGTATTAGGGTATTTAGAGGTAACATCTATACACACACACACACACATACATATGTGTATGTATATATGACTACATATGTATGTATGAGTATATATGAGGGTGTAGTGTATGTTCAGTGAGAACAAGCACCTTTGGTATGATGCCTGCCAAGCCCTTTTCAGGACTCTTTTAACCTCTGATATCAACCTGTTTCACCCGACTCTCACCTGTGGCTCCAAGAGGCTTAGGCACACACAGCAGCCACACTCAGGTAAATGGTTTTGGCAGACGGGACAAACCAGGTTGAGGGTAACCAAAGGATCTCAAACCCATTGGTGAGTTAGGGGGTGTCTATTCTTAGCATATGAAGACATTCACTGGTGGAATGGGCAGATGAGAACAATTTGTTCCAATAGCCATGAAGGCAATTGAAGTAGGCCATGTGGAATCCTTAGAGCTTGGTTAGACACCAAAGACTCCAAGGTCATGCACTGCATCTTGACTCTTTCTTGCCACTGGACTATGACGATTCTGGAGGAGTGAGGCTGATGACTTCGTGCAACTCTGCCTCACTTAAATCCGATTTACTCACGAATCAAATGACATCACCCATGCCATTTTACTATTATGCCTCAAAATCCCATGGCAACAGGCAAGTGATGAAGCAGCAGTTGTGGATACACTGGGAGCTGTAGTCACAACCCTGCACAAAGGTGGCCTTGGCCATAGGGTAATTTCTCACTGGAACAGCAATAGAATTTGGCAGCACCCTGGGCGTCTCAGCAGCCTTTTAAGGACCACACTACTCATTTCCTGGTGTGAGGAAGGGGGCTAGAAAAGGAGCCCTAAAAATTGTCTTCTTACCCAACCCTGGCCTGATTACCACAGCAGGTGGGCAATGCCATTTTGTGGTCTAAAGCCCCTCCCCGCAATGTACAAAATACACAAAAACATCCGCAAAGACGATTCCACTCATCATTGGCACATGGAAAGTGCACACGCTTGTAGACCACACAAGACCAGGTAGACCTGAAAGACAAACTGCTCCTGTTGTAAGAGAACTCAAAAGGTATCACATTCAAAGACCAGCCCTGCATGACATAAGTCTGGCAAATGAAGGTCAGCTTACTGAAGTTGGATCTGGATACAAAGTTTTCTGGAGTGGCCACTGTGAAGGGGAGCACCATGAAGCTAGCATAGCTTTTCCAATCAAAACTGTTCTAGTCAGCAAGCTGGTATGCATGCCAAAAGGAGTGAATGATAGGCTTATGACAATACTATTGCCACTTGCAGAGAAAAGACCCATGCCACCGCCATGAGTGCCTATGTTATTGTGATGATGAACCCTGATGAAGTCAAAGAAAAATTTTGTGAAGACCTAGAGACCCTTATCATCAGTGTGCCAAAAGAGGACGCACTTACAATTCTGGGTGACTTTAATGCTACGGCAGACTCAGACTACCAGACTTCGTAGGGGTTCTTGGGAGGAATGGAGTTGGAAACAGCAAAATCAATGGTCATTTACCTCTGAAAACTGGTGAATCGCATGACCTTCTCATCACCAACAATCTTTTCCATTTATTTAAATGAAATAAAACTTCAAGGATTCACCCTTGCAGCAAACATTGGCATCTAGTACATTGTATGATTGTAAGAAGAGACAGACAAGAGTGAGAGTGACAAAGACAATGTGTGATGCATTTTTTCCAAGCTAAATATTCACATTCATCAAAAGTGTCCCCCACCAGGAAAAATAACTACCAGAAGAATTAAAGTCAACAAACTAGTTTTCTTCTCTGATCATAAACAGTTTGTTCCTAACTTGGAGAGAAAGTTGAGCCAACACACAGTTCGCAACCATGGAGCACAAAAGAAGTATGCAGCTTTCAGTAATTTGGTGTACAGTACTGCATTTTTTCATCTGGGTCAGAACACTCACAAACATTAAGAATTTTTTTTTTAAATTTTCTTTTTAATAAATTTATTTATTTAACTTTTTACATTCATTTTCACAAGATTTTGGGTTCCAAAAT
>JAQQSK010015284.1:0-10835 GCA_028658325.1 Potorous gilbertii
CCGCCCAGCTAGTGCTTGGGGCCTGAGATTCAAATGCTGCTCCTCAGCCTCAGGGCTTTCAGCAGCAGGCCTAGCTGCTATTCAGTGGGAGCTTAAGTTCTGGTGCTCAGGTGGGGGTAGGGCCGCCTCCCAAGCTCAGTTCCCTCAGGGGGTTTATGCAGAGACCTTCTGTAATGGAGCTCCTGCCTGAGCTCCTGTATGTTCCGGGAGCCTCTAGCTTCCTGCTACCTCTGCTTCTGCCTCCCAAGGGGGCCCGAGTCATGGAGACACCCAGCTCCCCTCTCAGCCTGTTCAGCCATCTGTCTCATTGACCTGTGCGTCTGTGGGTGGAGGGACCTTTGCCGCCACTGGAGATTCCATCCCTGAATCCTGCTCAGATCTGTTAGCTCCTCTCAGTGCTCTGTGGCCAGGGCAGGGCTGGACTCCACTCCTGTCTGGTGCATGACAGACCTTTGGGTTTGGTTTTTCAGGGCTCTCTGGAATGGAAATCTCCTTCACCCCATTGCTGTGTGGCTTCCACTGTTCCAGAATTTGTTGGGAGTTCTTTTTATAGATAATTATGGGCTGTTTGTTCGAAGCTAGCATATATGAGTCTTTCTACACTGCCATCTTGGCTCCTCCCCTGGGATACAGATCTAGTAGTGACTTTACTGGTTCAAAGGGTATGCACAGTTTTATAGTCTTTTCTGCCTAGTTCCAAATTGCTTTTCCGAATGATCGAATCACCTCACAACCCTACTAACAATGCATCAGTGGTCCAATTTCACCTCATCTTCTACAACATTTACCACTTTCTTTTGTCATATTACACAATCTAATAGATGTGATGTGGTACCTCAGAGTTGTTTTAATTTGCATTTCTCTCATCAAGAGTGATTTAGAGTATTTTTTCATGGGACTATAGAGAGCTTTAATTTCTTTATCTGAAAACTACCTGTCGTATCATTTGACCATTTATCAATTGAAGAATGACTTGTATTCTTATAAATTTGACTCAGTTCTCTATATATTTTAGAATTGAGACTTTTATCAGAAACACTGACTGTAAAAATATTTCCCAGCTTTGTACTTTCCTTCTAAATTTGGTTATATTTTTGCATGCAAAATTTTACAATTTAATGTAATCAGAACTATCAATTTGTATTTTATAATGTTCTCTATCTCTTCCTTGGCCATAAATTCTTCCCTTCTCCATAGATCTGAAAGATAAACTATTCCTAGCTTTACTAATTTGCTTATGGTATCACTCATTCTGTCTAAATCATGTAGGCATTTTGACCTTATCTTATCCTATAGAGTGTCAGAGGTTGGTCTACAACTCATTTCTTCCATAGTGTTTTCCAGGTTTCCTAGCAGTTTTTTCAAATAGTGAGTCTTATTTCATAAGTTGGAGTCTTTAGTTTTAACAAACAGTAGGTAACTATAGTTATTTACTACTTTGTCTTGTGTAGTCACTTATTACTATGTCTTATATACCTAATCTAATTCACTGATCAACCACGATTTATCATCCAGTTCCAAATAGTTTTAATGATTGCCGTTTTATAATATAGCAATTATTGTACAAGTGATCTTGTACAGCTAGACCACTTTCCTCTGCATTTCCCCCTTTAATTAGCTTGTTACTCTTGACCTTCTGTTCTTTCAGATGAATTTTGTTATTAATTTTCTACCTGTCTAAAATATTTTGGTTGTTTTATTAGTATGGCACAAAATAAGTAAATTAATTTAGATAAAATTGTAATTTTTATTATTGTAGTTCAACCTGCAGATGAGTAATTCATATTTTTCCAATTGTTTAGATCAGAATTTATTTGTATGAAAATGTGTTTTGCAATTGTGTTATATAGTTCTTGGGTTTGTCTTGGCATGTAGACTCAAATATTTCACATTATCTACAATTATTTTAAATGGAATTTCTTTTCTATTGCTTTGTAGCTTTGCTAATAATATATAAAAATACTGGAGTTGGCTCTGGAGGCGAAATGAGGCTGGTGACCTGCACAGCCCTCCCTCACTCAAAAGAAAGTCAAATGCAATGTCCTCATTTCTCTGATGGCATGGTCTTCTTTAGCAACGAAGGACTAACACAACCCTGTGAGTAGACTCAGCTCATCCTTTCCTGTGTATCTCCCCTTTCTATTCCTTCTCCTCTCCAAAGGAAGGTTATTGGATGGCCAAAAGATGCCCAGGTGACTTCAGTTTTACAGGATAATCTTCCTAGTCTCCCTCCTCTCCCCTCCTTTTCCCTTCCCCTTGAGCCTACTGCATTCTGAAGCTTACAGACCATGGGGCCCCTGGAACCTCCTAGCTTCAGAGTGATTATCGATAATAACTGTTGCTATTTCCCTCCCAGCCTGATGCCTTTCTTTTTCTTTGCCTCGTTAAAGGGACTATCCCATGGATTCTTCTTAAACAGGACTATTCAGTGAATGGGTGTTACATCACCCTATGTGAATACCTGAACAGACCTTGGCCTAAAGGAGCCAAGGTTGCCCAGTGCATCCTGGGTCATCTCCAGTCATCTTGAGGAATATCTGGTCACTGGATTCAGAAGCCTCAGGAGGAAAAAGTAAGGCTGGTGACCTTGCACAATCCTCCCTCACTCAAAACAAAGTCAAGTGCAAGTTATATTATCATTTCTCTGATGGCATGGTTGTCTTTGGCAATGAAGGATGAACACAATAGAAATGATGATGTTTTATGTGGATTTATGTTCTGTCCTGCCATTTTGCTGTAGTTGCTATTCTTTTAATTATTTTAGTTAATTCTCTAAGATTCTTTAAGTATATCTTCATAACATCAGAAAGGAGTGATATTTTTGTTTCTTCATTGTCTAGACTATATTCTTCAATTTTCTTCTCCTATTTCTAAATCTGGCATTTCTAGTACAATGTTAAATAATAACTGCCATCAATGGACATTTTTATTTCACCCCTAGTCTTTCCAGTAAAATTTCTAGCTTTATATCATGCTTGCTGATCATTTTAGATTGATTCTGCGTATCATTTTTGGGAAGACTTCATTGATTTCTATGTTCTTTAGTGTTTTGAATAGGAATAGATGCTGTATTTTGCTGAAAGGTATTTTTTCATCTATTGAGATTATAATATGATTTCTGTTATTTTTGTTATTGATATGGTCAACTATGTTGATAGTTTTCTAATATTTAACCAGCCCTGAATTCCTGGTATAAATTCTTCCTGCTCATAGTGTATTATTCTCATGATAAATTGCTATAATCTCTTTGCAAATAATTTATTTAAAGTTTTTTGCATCATTATTCATTAGTGAAATTGGCCTATACTTAGTTTTCTGTTTTGGTTCTTCCTGGTTTAGGTGTAAGCACCATATCTGTCATAAACAGAATTTGGTAGGATTCCTTCTTTTCCTATTTTTCCAAATAGTTTATAAGGTAATTAAATTAATTATTTTTTAAATGTTTGGGACAATTTGCTTATGAATCCATTTGGCCATGGAAATTTTTCTTAGAGAGTTCATCTGTGGCTTCTTCAAATTATTTTTTTAATAGGGTTACTTAAGTATTTTATTTCATTTTCTGTTAATCTGGTCAATTTGTCTCTTAAGTAAATATCCCATTTCACTTAGATTGTCAGTTTTATTGGCATGCAGTTGGGCATAATAGGTCCTAATTATTGCTTGAATTTCCTCTTCATTAGTAATTAATTCACTCTTTTCATTTTTCATACTAATCATTTGATTTTCTTTTTTTAAACATTGAATTAACAAAAACGTCATCTATTTTATCGTTTTCCCATGAAAGCTGCTCTTTGTTTTGTTTATTAGTTCAGTCATTTTATTATTTTCAATTTTATTATTCTCTCCTCTGATTTTCAGAAATTTTTTATTTGGAATTTAATTGAGAATTTTTAATTTGTTTTTTTCTACCCTTTTCAGTTGGATGCCCAATTCATTGATCTCCTCTTTCTCTACTTTACTAATGTGATCATTTCAAGATATAAAATTTGCCCTTAGAACTACTTCTGCTATATGCTATGTATTTTGTTATGCTGTCTCATTGTTGTCTTTCTATCTGGTAAAGTTATTGTTTGCTTCTATCATTTGTTGTTTGAGCCACTCATTCTTTTGGGTTACATTATTTAGTTTCCAATTAATTTTTAGTCTGTGTTTGCATGGCCCTTTGTTACTATATGTGGTAACATATCTGGTTTTTAAAAATTCTATTCATTTTCCTTAACTTCTTTCTTGTTTATTTTCTGTTTAGATTTGTCTTATTCTGAAAGGAGATGATGAGGTCTCCCACTACATTAGTTTTGCTATCTATTTCTTCCTGTAACTAATTTAATTTCTCCTTTGAGAATTTAAATGCTATAGCACTTTGGTGCATATATGTTTAGAATTGCTATAACTTCGTTGTCTGTGTTCCATTTTAGCAAGATATGCGTTCCTTCTTTATCTCTGTTAATTAGATCTATTTTTGCTGTTACTTTGTCAGAGGTCAGGATTGCTGATCCTGCAATTTTTTTACCTCAACTGAAGCATATTATATTCTGCTCCAGACTTTTACCTTTACTCTTTGTGTATCTCTCTGCTTCGAACATCTTTCTTGTAAACAATATATTGTATGATTCTGGTTTTGAAGCCACTGTGCTAACAGCTTCCTTTTTGTGGGAGAGTTCATCTCATTCAAATTCACGGTTCTGATTATGGACTGTGTCCCTCCATGCTATTTTCCTCTCTGTTTACACTTTTTTCTCTCCTTTCACCCTATCCCTCCTCATCAATATTTAGCTTATGATGACTACCTCCCTCAATCTGGCCTCCCTTCTTTCAGCCTCCCCTCACTTTTTTTTTACCTCCTTCCCCTCCTACTTCCCTATAGGGTAAGATAAATTTTTCTGCCCATTTGAATGTTTTTTATTATCTCTTTGAGTCAAATTCAATACAATAAGGTTCAAACAATGTTCTTGTTTCTTTCCATCTCCTGTAACAGGTCTTTTGAGCCTCTTTATGTGATATAATTCACCCTCTTCTGCCTCCTGCTTTCCTCTTCTCCTATACAATTCTTTTTTTAATCACCCTTTCTTTTTTTAATAACATTACAGCGTAATAGATTATATTCATACCCTCTGTTTATGTATAGTCCTTCTAACTTAGAGATACTGTTTTCAATAATTACATTTGTCATCTTCCCACATATGGATGCAAACAGTTTAATTTCATTAAATAACATGTTTTCTTTCAGGTTGAACTTTTGATAATTCTCTTGAGTGTTGTAATTAATGATCAAATTTTCACTTCAGCTCTGGCCTTTTGACAAGGACATTTTGAAATTTCCTTATTTTATTAAATATCCATTTTTCCCCTGAAAGATCATGCTTCATTTTGCTGGGAAGTTGATTCTTTTTCTTTGTAATCCAAACTCCTTTGCCTTCCATAAGATCATATTCCAAGCACTCTGTAGAATTTAATGTAGAAGCTGCTAAATTCTTTGTTATCCTGACTGAAGCTCCTTGACATTTCAATTTTTTTCTTTTCAATTGCATGCAATATTTTCTCCTTGACCTGATAATCTTGAGATTTGACTACAATATTCCTTTTAGATCTATTTTAGAAGGTGATCAGTGGATTCTTTCAATGACTATTTTATGTTCTAGTTCTAGAATAACAGGGCAGTTTCTCTTGATAATTTTTTTTTAAATGCTGTCCATTCCTTTTTTTTTCTTTTGCTCATGACTTTCAGGTAATCAGATAATTCTTAAAATACTCTCCTTGATGTATTTTTATCAGTTCAGTTGTTTTTACCACTTAAATATTTTATATTTTCTTTTTTTTCTTTCTTTTGATATTGTTTGACTGAATATTGATGTCTCATAGACTCATTTATGTTCACTTGCCCCACTCTAATTTTTAAAGAATTATTTTCTTTGGTTTACTTTTGTGCCTCCTTTTCCTTTTGACCAATTCTACTTTTAAAGGAGTTGCTTCCTTCAGTGGATTCCCCCTGCCCACATTTGTCTAATTATTTGTGTCAAGGAGTTGTTTTCTTCAGTTGATTTTTCTGCTCCTCTTTCCAAGCTACTTACTCTTTTTTACATAATTCCCCAAAATAACTCTAATTCCTTTCCCCATTTTTCCTTCTGCCTATCTTACCTGATTTTGAAAATCATTGTTCAATCTTCAAAGAGGAATTTTTGTGCTCGAGACCAATTCATATTGCCTTTGAAGATTCACATATAGATATTTTGAAATTATTGTCTTCTTTTGTGTTTTGATATTCTTTGTCATCATCATAACTTTATGGTTAGAGATCTTTTTTTTTGTTTATTTTATTAAAGTTGAACTCTGCTCCTGGGGCACAGAGGAAACAAGGACTTGGTCACTGGCTTTCCATGCTGGGACCTCAGTTTTGCTTGTGGTTTGCCCACTGTTCTGGACTCCAGCAATTTGCCTTATGCACTGTCTGCATTGGGCTGTGTTGTGCTTTTACTTAAGTAAGTGAGTGAGGCAGGCTTTTCCTGAAGTCCTTCTAAGTTAACTTAAGCTGGAAAATAGTTTCACTCTATCTTTTTGTAGATTTTAATCACCCCAAAATCTGTTTAGAGATTTGATTTAACATTGTTTCTGAGACAAACTGGAGAAAGGTCAGGCAATTTCCTGACTTCTCTCCATCTTGACTCCACTTCCTTTTTCCTGTGTTAAATGAATTAGTTATTCTATCCAGTTTCAACTCGGCCTATATACAGGTTCCATAGGAGACAAGTAAGATGATAAGGTTTGACCATTTCTTTGAATACTTGCCACATTTTTTTGTGTGTGATCCACACAGTTAAATGATTTAATGTAGTCAATGAAGTAGGTATAGTTTTGTAGTATTTTTTTATGGGGGGGAGCACTCCCTTGCTTTCTTCATAGTACAGCAAATTTGGGTTCTAGTTGCTCTGCTTTAAAAACCAGCCTCTTCTTATGGTAATTTTCAGTTTAAATACGGAATATTCAAATATTGCTGTAGCCTAGCTTTCAGAATCTTAAGTATAACTTTGGTAGCATGTGAAATAAGTGCAATCATTTGATAATTTGAATATTCCTTGGCATTGTCCCTCTTTAGGATTGGGACATAAACTGATCTTTTCCCAATGGCCACTGTTGTATTTTCCAAATTTGCTTGCACATTATGCACAGCACTTTAACAGCATCATGTTTTAGGATTTTGAATAGCTTATTTAGAATTCCATTACCTCCACAAGTCTAATTGTTCACAGTGTTTCCCAAGGCCCAGGATGTCTGGCTCTAGATGAATAACCACACCATTGTGGTTATCATCGATGTTAAGATTTTTCTTGTATACTTCATTCTGTGTTCTTGTAACTTCATATTAACCTATGTATATGTTAAGTTCCAATCATTTTTTGCCTTCTACCATTCCTATTTTTCATGAAGCTTTCCCTTTATATGTCTAATTTCTTGAAGAGATCTCTTATCTTTCCCATTCTAATGTTTTCATTTCTTTGATTCAATCATTTAAGAAAACCTTATCTCTCTTTGCTATTATCTGGAATTCTACATTCTGTTGGATATACACCTTTCCTTTTTTTTTCCTTTTCCTTTAATTTATCTTCTTTCCTCAGCTACTTGTAAGTCCTCATCAGCCATTTTCCCTTATTGTTCTTTTTTTTCTTTAGAATGATTTTTTTTTCTTGCTGCCTCCTGTACATTATTGGAAACCTCTGTCCATAGCTCGTTGTGATCCAATCCTTTAAATCTATTAACTACTTCTGCTTTATATGCATAAGGGTATTATTTAGGTTGTACTTAAAGGTCTGATCATTTCCTCTACTTTCTTCTACTTAAGTCTGAATTCTGAAATATGAAGTTTATGATCTACATGAGCTACAGTTATTTCCAGGTTTTGTTTTAACTGGAACATCCATTTTCACCTTTGGTTGCCAAATATAAAATCAAGTTTATTTCCATATTGATTATCTGGAGATGTTTATTTGTAGAGCTTCCTTTTAGATTATTGCAAGAAGAATGTTTCTTATAACCACAGAGCTATCTTGACAAAAATCTATAGACTGTTTGTTTATGTTCTTTCTCTATGTCCACCCCCAATCCTGAATCAGCCCCTTGTCATGGTGGAAGAGGTTGTGCAATTCAATTGTCCTATGAGTTATGTCATCCTTAGTTGAGCTTTCAGATAGCAAATTTGATGGCGTATTGCATGGAGCAGAAAAATCTTCACTTCATTCCAGAAAAGATGAATCTATTAGTGAAATTTCTCTACCATGCCTCTGACTATGTACCTTTCTGGGTCCCACTCCCCCTTCATCTACCTTTTGTATGTTGGTTGCCCACATTATAATACAATTACCTTAGGAGCAAATGTCTCTGCCTCTCTTATCTATATGTAGTGTTTAGCACAGTGGTGGCACATGGTAAACATTTAATAAATACTTCTTGACTTGACAACATGAAATCACTCCTATAGCAGACAATCTAAAAAAGCAGTGAATGATATGGTTCTTATTGAACTCTAGCTCATGATAAAAAGAGAATGAAGAGAAACAATGTCTAAAAGGTAAAACTCTTTCTCCCAAGCAATGAGCGACTGCCTCTAAAATAGGTATAAGCTAAAACAACTTCATATGGTTAAAGAATAATGTCTTTGTTTTAATAATGTCTTCATTGACTCCTCACAAGTCATTTTGATCACATCCACTTTAAGGGAGATAAAGAGGACACTTTGAACATTTTTACTCCATGTTACCTTGGCAATAATTGCTCAAAAATAGCAGCGAATTACCATCAAGAGAGAAAATTATGTACCACACAAAGGTCTCATATTCTAGCCTCAAATGTCTGAGGCTTATTTCTGGTTATATAATCTGTATTTTAATAATCTGACAATACAATTCAACAAACATCTATTAAGGATTCTGTGCCATGCATCATACTTAAGCAAGTAAATAAGAACAACCCCACTCTGGAGGAAATTAAGTTCTGGTGTAGTATGAAACATGTGCAGAGAAAGATGAATCCAAAATTTATAAGTGGTAAATACAAAATAATTAAGGAGCTGAGCAAAGGATTCAATCAATTTGATGAACTCATAGGACATTAAGACATTATATGAGACTTTTGAAAGTTCCTCACAGTTTTTTTAACTCAGAGTCTATAAAATCTTTCCTCGCCTTTGCAGTTGTATTTTAATGTAAGAAATTTTGTTTATAAAACTATGGATTTTATTTTACGTATTTGAAAAAAAGTGTTGTTAAGAGAATGGGTCCACAGGCTTCACCACACTGAAAAAGAGATATATGACACACACAAAGAAATTAAGGTCTTTTGGTATCTTGTTAAAAGGGCAAAAGATAATTGCTGATTAAGACTAAATGCCTGAAACTATAGTATTTTGGATCCACCCTTGAGTGCCTCTGAGGAAACAGGCTTTACAACTGAGACTGTCCCTAAGATAAACTGGTTTATAGACTCTCAGAAAAATAAACATGTTTTTTTTTTCCTTTTTGAGGACTACTCCCTTATAATAGCCAATAAGGGGAACTTCACTGAGGCTTCTGGGCTTCTTTTCATCTTGTCTTCCGTTAAATGTTGAAAAATTAGAAGTAAGGATGAAAGGGAAAAGATCAATACAAACATCAATAGATAAGTATTTCTTTAGAGTCGGCTATCTATCAGATACTCAGTAAGGCACTAGAAGTAGAGTAGAAAGACTTCTCTGGCAATAACATGTAAATTAATAAGAATCCAAGAAATATATCCAAAATAAATGAAAATTTTAGGGTGTTGGGTACTTATTGTTGGGGAGATGATTATACAAGTCTTTATAAATACAGGGCGTAGTATAAAATTATCCAACTGGGTGCTATAATGCTTCTGTTGTAGTCCCACATTAAATTTTCATGAGGAAATCATATTTTTCTCAGTAGTAAAGTCATGACTTGAAGCCAAGTTTTCTGACACCCAATTTTGTTCTTATCCCTCTATATCTGAATTTCTTCCAATATCTTATTTACTCATGCTCGTTTCTAAAAAAAACAGCTCTTTTTCAATATCCATAATGTTTTTCTCCTGCAAAACAATAATTTGCCTAACTTTTCTGAGGAATGCTTTCCTAAACTGTAAGATTCAGGATTGCTGGGACAGAAATGACATCTAGATTTTGATGAATAACTTTACTGAATATTGTTTGTTCCCAGCAGTAACAAAAATATTAGCTGTAGGAGGCTTATGGATTTTAAATTTTAGTCTAAAAGAGTGGGACTGCCCTATTATTCACAATTACCTAGTTCTCAGAATTGACTAGCGGCACATCCAGGTCTAAATGCAATGGATTCAAATGTGTTTCAGTTTGTAACTGGCACCTGTGGCTACTGATCACTGGTGTTTGTTTCATTCAAATGACTGCAAGTGGTATGGCCCCTGCAGAACTGTGACTGCTGTTCTTTTGACCTGATGATAAAATGTGCTTTCATGTGACAAATATTTGCTTTTTTGAGCTGTTGAAGTTAAAGTATTTAGGTAACAACATAAACTAGGTAAGAAATCAACCTATTCTTTTTTATTTAATGTATATACAAATGAGCCAGCTTTATCTTATTGTCACCCTAGAGATTTTTATAAAAAGGTAGCCCTCAGCAGAGGGGGCATAGATGAAAGGCCACATGATTTGAAGGATAATGGAAAACTCACTTTTACTTTCCCAAAATATGTTGCAAACTCTATCATTGGCTTAACATGATGTGTTAACATTAATGTGCCCCATTATCATCTCTCCTTTCAATGATCACATCCCTTCCCCCAAGTCCCCTGTGAGATAGCAACATTACATTAGC
>JAQQSK010015285.1:0-10835 GCA_028658325.1 Potorous gilbertii
TATGGATTACTTAAGCTGTTGAGTTGGGGAGAGTCAAGTGATAGCATTCTCCCTACTTGGTCACCATGTATCTGTGAGCACATGGTGTCTCTATTTCTTTGCATTTGATCTTCATTGATCTTTTAGGAAAGTGTACTGACTAAATTAGGAGGAACAAGGTAAAAATCTATTGAAGGTTTGTGGCAATCTTGTGGCAATCAATCTGTCAGCACCATTTCCCTAAAAGTACATGCTCATATTCATATTTCTGTGTCATATTTTGGTAATTCTCAAAATATTTCAAACTTTTTCATTATAGATATATTTGTTATAGTGATCTGTAATTGTCATTGTTTTTTACAAGTCATGCCCATGTAAGACAGTGAACTCAATAGGTATATGTTATGTGTACTCTCACTGTTCTATTGACCAGCCATTCCTCCATCTTTTCCCTTTGCCTTGGTCTCCCTATACCTTGAGAAATAACAATATTGAAGAATATTACATGAACTTAATTGACAAAGCAGAGGCAAGGTTATAAAGGATTCTCTTCAAATTAGAATGACATTCTACTGTGGGTAAAATGCTATCACACAGCATCACAGGCTACAAAGAAATCTTTCATGGAAAGAAGTCAATCAATGCTACAAATTTCAGTGTTGTCTTATTTTTAAAAATTGCCATATCTTCCTCAGTCTTCAGCAATAATCTCCCAGATCAGTCATCAGCCATCAATGGCAACGCAACATCTTGCACCAGCAAAAAAACCAAAAAACCAAACAAACAGAAAAGGTAATGACTCACTGAAGGCTTAGATGACAGGGAACATTTTTAACCAATAAAGTATTTTTAAAGTTAAGGTACATATATTTTAGACATTATACTATTGCACACTTAATAAATGACAGTATGGTATAAACATAACTTGAGAAACCAAAAAGTCGTGTGCTTCACTTTATTGTGATACTTTCTTTATTGCAGTGGTCTAGAACTGAACCTGCAATATCTCCAAGGCACGCCTATATCAAACTACCTTTGTTGCAATGAAAATCCTCTGAACCTGCGAGTTACAAAGACTTGAGAGCTCCCAAAGTGGATAAGGCTTAGTAAAGATCAGTTGCCTCAAAGAGAAGAGTTGCAATTATTGTTACTCCCAGATGCCATTGGCTTTTCAGAAAACAAGGTGAGTTGAAAAATGTGTCATTGAAATAGACTATTTGACCTATCTTTTGATGCGGACACAAAGCTATGGCCTAAACTTTTACTGTTTAAATGAATCTTTTTCAAAAAAAGACCAAAAAAACTATCTCTGTGTATCAGTTTGAAAAACAAATTAGTTTTATACATCATCACATAATTTTGCAGAGATGTAGGTATAATTGACCTATTAGTAAAGGAAGCTTTGTGTAATTCTTCAGAGAAAAGGTATTCTAGATATATAATAGGTAGAATATAGATATATAATAAAGATATATAATAGAGAAACAAACAATTTACCTTATACAAGTTGCTAGTTACATAATAAATGAAAGACTTACTAGGTTTGTATAAAACAAGCACCTGTCCCAACTACACCTCATGATACCTGTAGTAGCAACCATAGTAGCACACAGGGTGAGCTGCTAGCACAGGTTCTTTGATCTGCTTTTCAAAAGGAAAGATAGCTTCAAAGGAGTCAACAATCTTTAAACATGGCCATAGCAATCTCTTGCTCACCTGTGTAGATTGTAAGGACTAAGTGTAAGATTGTAAAGGTCAGGATCCTGGAGGGGTGGAATGTAAGTGCAAGCAAGGTGGTATTTTTGGAGTTTTATTTTTGGAGTTCAGTTTCCCAGGCTCAGGTTAAATTGTAAATATCTGAAGGATTAATATCCTTTGACCCTGATAATTCATAGCTGTGCTGAGTCAAGTAGGTTTCAGCCTTCTGGTTCTGAACCAATGAGGGGCTGAGTGTTTGCTTTATATTCTGGGAGGTTGGCATTTTGCTTTGGGTCTTACTCATAGGAAGAATACTACTTTGTGATTTAGCCAGATGAGTCTCTGGGGTGCTGTTGTTAAGGAAACCCTCAGCTTTTTGAATCCAGATGGTAGTACTCCCTGGTCTGGTGATGCAAATTGTTCTATTACTTTGTTTAGACAGGTGGAGTCTTGCCTATTGAATTTTTCTTGGATTTTTTCTTTCTACTTATCTGTCTGAATACTTTAATTAAAGTGAAATAGTTGACCCCTTTGATGCTTTCATTCCTTTAGAAAAGCAAATCAAAGAACCTATGCTAGCAGATCACCCTATGTACCAGTGTGGTGGCTAATGCAATACCAAAGCTGAAGGTTCTTTGGAAGGAGTTTCTCAGGACTTCATTTCCCATAAGACTAAATGACAACAACACAGGGTAATGGTATCAGCCTGAGGCATGGACTCTGATTTGTCTATGGAAAGGCTGAATGGATTTTCATGAACTTTTGGTGGGCTCCTAGTAATAATGGAATGATGGGGGAAGATGTTTAGCTTACAACCAAGTGATTGGTCTAGGTGGTACTTCAGATAGAGATTCAGACATTGCATAGGTGAAGTTAGCAGATCTCACCCTTACCACACAAAAGATTTTGTGATATCTTTTCCCAAAAGTATTTAACCTTCCCTCTGTCTTCCTTAGTTTGCAAGTGAAAATGTACATGAGAGAAACTTAGTTTCAAGACTGGGTTGAGAAACAGGGTAATAGGAACATGCTCATTTAGGGAAAAATGCTTTTTCTAATTTCTTACATTTAGTTATCTGTTCAAATTAAATGCTTTTACCCATTCATGCTTTTTTTCCTTTAGGTTTCTGCTAGCAAATTGGTATTTAAATATCTACACCCAAGTTGAAATTTGAGTTTCTTCATGCAAATCTATGATCTATGTGGAAAACATAGGAAGATACTCTATACAGACATATACCCAGGTTCATGAAGATACTCTATACAGATACATACTCAGGTTCATGAAGGATTAGGACTGGCACTCAGGTGATATGAAATAAGGAAGAAAAATACATTGTTAACTATCACCAATATATGGATCTCTTTGTGTGACATTAAAATAATCCTTTAACATTAAGTAATGTTATGAGTTTAAGGTGGGAAGTTGATCCCAGATAATGAAATCACAGAAGAGGATGGTAACAGAAATGGTAAAGTCTTGAAAGAAGGCAAATGTATACCTCCATACTGTTGCTGTTTTACAAATTGTGAAGAATTGTTATAAAAATTGTTGAGTTTGAGGGATGGTAACCACTGATGAGCCAGACATCATACATTTCCTAGGTGGTATTTAAACAAATAATAAGCATGCAAATGTGGCAGCAGACAGCTCTGAGGAGAGTGACATTTGGAAGCAGAGAAGAGAATCCACTAGAGAGAAAGAACCCACTAGAGAGAAAGACTTAGTGTTTGATTGTTGGAGGTGAAGATTAATCTCCCAACTCTCTTCACATTGGCTGTTGGTCTCAGAGCATATCTACTAACTCATTAAGAGGCTTCAGACCTAACAGAGCAGGACCAGCAGTTGATGAGGGAGATAGTTCTGAGGAGTATGATCTCTGTGAATTGGAAATATCCAGCCATCCCTGGCTACTGGGAGTTGAACTGAAGAGAGAGACCAAGACCAGAGAGATTAGCTGAGAAAGCTTTTCTTAAGAGGTACTAAATTAAAGAGAGTATCATAAGGACACTGGGAAAAGGGGAAGTAAAACTGGGTCCTGCAGTCCTGGAAAAGACAAGGTACCAAGGCCACATGTATTCCATTCATATATAATCTCTCTACTAAGGTGTTGTATGTGTGTGCCTACTACTCCTTCCAATGCCTAAAACCTCCAGGCTTATAGAGGGATGTTCTGTAACTGTTGTTAATATAAAGTCATCTCAGTAAATGCCTTTGCTTTGCACTAATGCAATCCTAATGGAGGCTTGTTAGTTAGAGTTTTAGTAGCACAGATCTGAAGGGTATTTTGAATCTAAACTAGTTATTCCTCTGGAGAACCAGTCTTCAACCTGGGAGTGTGGTTGGGAGAGTGGCTCAATAGAAAATGTTACATTAACATCAAAGAAAATATCCCAAAGGAATTATACCCATCCATAGGTCAGGCTTTTGTTTCACATAAAATTTAATAAATTCATCTTCATAAAATTCATAGAATATATCCTTGTTCTTGAGATTCAAGAAAAAATCAATATTATTCGATGATTTTGGGAGTAAATAGAGTCAGTCAACCAACAAGAACTTATTAAGCACTTACTTAGTGGCCAGGCACTGTGCTAAGGACAAGGCATACAAAGAAAGACAAAGACAGTTATTGACCTCATGGAACTTTCTGGTTAATGGGGGAGATTAGAGTGATAAATATATATGATATAGATAGGATAAACAGGAGGCAATCTCAGAGGGAAGGCACTATCAATGGGAGATGGAGAGCAGAAGGTAGGGGGAAGATCAGGAAAGAACTATTGAGAAAAGTAGGACTTCGTTAGAGACTTGAAAGAAGCAAGGGAAGGCAGGAGATATTGATGAGGAGTGAGAGCATGCTTGGCATGGGGGAAATGGCTATTTAAAAGATGCAAAATTGGCTCAAAGTAATATTCAATTACTTCATAAATCATAATTTGCTTAGCCATTTCTCTATTATTAGAAATATTTTGTTTGTAGCTTTTTGTCACTACAAATATTACCTTGAATCTATACACATACACACACAGACACAGACACACAAATACAGATATACATACATATACATACATACATACATATATATATATAAATAATACAAATCTTTTTGTCAAGAAAATAACCTCTCTGGTACATCATCCTCATGATCTGACTGGCTGATGTCTGCAGACATCACAAGGACTCACCAATGCTTAGTGGTATTGTTATTATTTTTCTAGTTCTATTAAAAAAAGCTTCAAATGAAAATATAAAGGGACAATGACATTTCTATGACTCTCACTATATGATCTTGTGATATATTGATTAAAACACATGCATTGCTCCTGATTTGGAATCATAGATTCTAAGTTTGAATCATGACAGTGCTACCTTTGTGGCCATATTTTTGTTGATCATTTGTTTTGGTTCTGCCTAACTCTTTATGACCGCATTTGGTAAAGGTACTGAAGTGGTTTGCTATTTCCTTCTCCATTTTATTTTATAGAGGAGGAAATTGAGACAGAGTTAAGTGACTTGTACAGGGTGACACAGCTAGTAAGTATCTGAGACCAGATTTGAACAACCTAGCTGCCCAATATAGCCGTGGGAAAGTCAATTCACCTCTCTGGTCCTCAGCTTTCTCCTCTATAAATAGAGGGGGTTGAATTAGAGACTTCTAATTCTATAACCTACAACCCTTTAAAGATAACATATGGTGCCTAACCCAAAGATACCAAATGGGATGATTTTTCATTCCATATGGAATGGTTGGCACCACTAGATCTGCTCATTGCTGCTTCTTGGATGGTATCATTCAGTCAGCTCCCACTAACACAGATCTACTTTCTGAAAATGCCTAACTACTCAGTAAGATATAGCCTTTAGAGATGAAATTAGATTGTTACCATGACATTTAACCTAGGAAAAGTCCAAAGTCTCTCCATATCCCCACTTACCCTTTTTAAGAAACTGTGCTACACAGGAAACTTCCCTTCAGTGAGATTTCACAAATGAAAGTAGCTAGCATGCTTTGTCATTCTGAGATAAAAGATACTATTGAAAGCCAAAGGACCATAATTGCAAATGTGCATATTAAAAAGGAGGTCTTTTTAGAAACCATTAGGGAGCAGTCAAGTAATATTGGCCTCATTTTCTAAGCCATAAACCCAGACATATTAACTCTAGTCTCTATTTCACTGACAATCTCTCAAGGGACATGGTAGGTGGCAATGTGTGGGAAGGGATGAATGCCTCACTGGGCTCTTCAAACAAAAAATAATGATAAAACTATATAATTCTCTGGGGTTTATGTTTCTGTGGGTGGACACACATAGTTCTCATTCTCCGCATTCCTAGGCATCCTTTATGCCCATCAGCTAGGGGGAGTATTCTACTCCATACTGCTTAGAATGACACTGGAGTAAACAAAGGTGATCATGACCTATTTATCTGCCACAAATATTCCTAATGACACATTTTTATGATAACTTCTTGTTTTATCAGAGGTATGTCCTCAACAACAGGTAGGGAATTTCTCCACAATGACATTCTTATCTTAGAGCCTTTTCAGTCAGAGGTAATGAGAACGACAATAGAACTTAGAGTATCAAATTAGACTTCCTCACTTCCCATGCCACAGGTCTTCACATTGCAACTTTCTTTTCTGTCTTGTGCCTTTTGTTGGTGATGACATATGATTTTCCTTTATAGATATTAGCATTTTCCAAGAAGATATTCTAGTGTGTGTGCTAAATCCCAAAGACATCTTGCTTATGTCATGTTTTCTTTATGCTCATTTATTTGTCTGCTCTAAACAATAGTGTGTTCTGATAATAAGGTGCTCATATATTTTTTATAATACATAATTGTAACTTCTAATTCCAATAATACATTTTAGTTGAATTGTTTCTTCAACTACCCAACATCATTTATTATAAGTCTAATAAGTATAAAACTCTTACTTAGTTACTGAAGGAAATCTAAAAAGATTTTCTTCCTAACCACAAAGAAGGTATAGTGAAGGAGGGAGATCTAGGACCTTTAACCTCAGATAGAGACATACTAAGGAATGCCAATAAAACAATAAACATTTCTTAAACACCTACTGGGCACTGTGCTAATCCCTGGAGACACAAAGACAGCAATGAAATAATCTTTGACTAGAATAAGTTTACATTTCAATGGGAGAGATAGCATATACATACATAAGAATATTCAAGAGATATACAAACTTAAAAAGTAAGCTACTAGAGGTTGGGGGAAAGTTGAGGAGGGGCGTATATATTATTAAGGATATAGCTCTTGCTGGCCACTTTTCATGAATTAATCCAGGTCCTTGGAAATATATTCACTCAGACTTTAGAGCAGCTTCATCAACATGGCTGCTGAACACTTCAGTATACTATTGTTTCTTTCCTGGAGAGGATGAGACCCAGAAGAATAGGATCACCTACATGTATGCCCATGGGAAAATTTTGCAGCAAATTCAAATCATGGGAGTAGTACTTCTTCCCTCCCCATCATGAGATCCATGTGTTCCCTCCCTCTCCTCCTCTTTATCATTCTCACTTCAATATTTCAAAGAGAGAGCTCATATGCAATACATAGAATGCCTTGGTTCTACCACTTAAATATGTTGCCCATAGAAAACCTCCACAGTGTCAGAATCCTAGTTATTTAGCTTTGCTTCTACATATTGTTGTCTGAGATCTCCATTATGATATTTATTTCTCTTCTCTCTCTCCTCTTGCTTCTTGCCAAAACACTAGGTTGATGAGGGATGGTAAGGAGACTCAAATTGTCAGAGACAATTTTCTTTTTTTTTTTAAATCAATTGTTATTGATAGCTTTTATTTTTATATAACCTACATTTCTTTTGACCCCTCCAGAATCTCTTATGACAAAGAAAAAAGGGCAAAGATTTTAGCAAATCTAACATGTTAAAAGTCAGATATGACATGCAGAATTTTATAGCTATTATCTCTTACATCTTCAAGGTGGACATAGAGGTACCTTTTCTTGTTTTTTATTTGGGGACAAGATTTTGCAGTATTCAGTTTCAAATGTTTTGTTGTTGTTTTTCTCTGTATACATTGTTGTAGTCATTTGTGTTGGTTGTGTTTTTGGATCTGTTTATTTAACATTTTATCACTTCATATAAGTCTTCTTTGTATTCATCATATTAATAATTTCTTTTAGCATTGTACTAATATTACATTATACCCCTCCACTATGTTTTCATTCCCCATCTTGACCCATTGGTGAATCAGTTAAACTCTCCATTGTTCTCTTCTATTGAATGCCTTGTACCCTTACCCTATCACTGGTCTCGCCCTTATAAGCCTCAGCCTTGGAGTACTTCCATCATCTGCTGTATTTGTCCCTTATAATATTGAAAGAAACTAGGGAAAATTATGAAACCATGATGACTAGTTTCACTAATATTTTGTATTACATAATCTCAAGTAAGCCCTTATTGTGGAAAGGTAATCCTTGTTAAACTCCTTGCTTGATTTGCTATCTCAATCACCCTAGTGCCTCTTCCAAATCTGTCACCCCTGCCTCAAATATTTCATGGCCCCTTCTTCTAAAAACCTTCTTAGATGAGAACAATGCTTCATATTTCACTGAAAAACTTGGAGCCCTTTGTCAAGCTCTACCTTATTTCCCCTCCTCATCTCACAACATTCAGATGCCTTCTGTCACTGTCTCTCTCATTCCTTTCCCTCATATTAAGAGATGGATCTTCTTTTCAAGGCAGACCCTTTTACATGCACAAATGATTCTATCTTTTCTATTCTATCTATCTATCCTATCTTTTCTATCCTATCTTTTCCAACATATTGCTCCCTCTATTTTCCTCATGAATCTTTATTTTTTTTCCTATTTATTAGGTGCTATCCTGCTACCTATAAACATGTCTTTTTCTCTCTCAGTCTTTAAAAAAAGCCTTCAGTTGATCAATCCACTCCCATCTAACTATTGTCTTATATCTCTCCTTCCTTTCTTAGCCAAACTCCCTGAGGACATCTAATATTGTTTCCTCTTCTGCTCCTTTCACTCTCTTCTTAGTTCTTTTCAGTTTACTTTCTGACCTCATCATTCAGTTGAAACCACTCCCACACAAGATCTGACCTATGTCTTTGACTTTTCTTTTTAATTTTTTTCAATCAAAAACATTAATTTTTTCTCCCTCTTACTCTATTCTTTAGATCAAAAATAAAAGCAAAACCCTTGTAACTAACATACATAGTCAAGCAAACAAATTCCAATGAAGTCCTTGTCCAAGAATGTGTTTCATTTGGAATATTTAGATCTTTGACTTTCCAAACTGAAAAGTTCAAAGTAACATTTTGCTCTTATCCTTACAGAGAACTGAGGAACTGGTTATATAAACTCCAGTAATAAAGTAAATAAAGATATAACCTAACTAGATCAGAAAATGTATGAAGGACCTAAGAAAAACACATGAGATTAAACTTTTGTGCTCTCTTTTGTCATAACAAATACTCCATTTGTCATCGATCACTAGACTCTTTTCAAGCCAATTTTACTCTCCCTGATGTCCTCTGTGCTTCAGCCAGACTGACCTACTTCCTGTATTCCATGCATGATATGCCATCTTCTAGCCTTGCCCTTGCACAGTCCCCATGCCTGGAATATTCTCTCTATTCATCTTCGCCTTTTGAAATCTTTAGTTTCATTAAAATTTCAATTCAAATCCAACTACTATGAATTATGGTTCCTCATTCTCCTAAGTATTAGTGCTCCCCAGAATTAGTTTTTATTTTTATAATTTCTCTTTATCTAATTTTTATTTCATAACATAGTAGAATAGAAGAAAAATGATTGCACATGAAACTACAAATCTATTATGTGCAACTTTTTATTCCTAAAAAATTATTTTTTCAGAAAAGTTATTGATTTCTTTTGTCTTTATGTCACCCTCATTTTTAACTGTATCTTTTCCTTCTTAAAACAAAATAAAATCCCCAGAAGTGAGAAAACCAAACCAAACCAAAACTGTTCAGAAAAACTAACCAACATAAAAAGCAAGTTTAAGGGTATGTACAATATTTCAAACCTATGCCCTTATAGCTCTTCAAAGAAGGAAAAGGTATATATTTTTAAAATTTATTATTCAGGGCCAAATTTTGTGATAGTAATTATATAACTATCAATTTCTATTATTTTTTTTTCCATTTTTTGTGGTGATAGTCATTGTGTATATCATTTAACTGCTTAATTTGTCTTGTATCAGTTCAAATATGTTTTCACATACTTCATATGCTTTTCCATATTCACTGCTTCTTTTGGAGTATTGCTATCCCATTCCTTTAAAGAACCAAAATTTGTTTAACCATTCCCCAACTGATGAGTACTCCAAATCTCTCTTTATCTATTTTGCATGTATTTTTCATTTACATCCTTGGATACCTGTTGTATCTTTGCTTAACCCTCTAATCACCTTGAGGGCAAAAACTATCTTCCTTCTGCCTGGTTCACAGATAACATTTGATAAATCATGTTAATTTTTTTTTATAGCTTGTGATAGTTTTTACATTTTTTTTATTTAATAAATTTATTTATTTAACTTTTTACATTCATTTTCACAAAAATTTGGGCTCCAAATTTTCTTCCCATTTGTCACCTCCTCCCACCCCAATACACTGAGCATTCTGATTTCCCCTCTCACCAATCTGGCCTCTCTTCTATCATCCCTAACTTCCCTTACTCCATCTTCTCTTTTGTCCTGTAGGGCCAGATAACTTTCTATTCCCCATTACTAGTATCTCTTATTTCCTTGTAGCAAGAACAATACTCAACAGTTGTTCCCAAGGCTTTGAGTTCCACTCCTCCACATTCCTCCCTCCCCACCCATTCCCTTGGGAAGGCAGGCAATATAGGCCATATCTGTGTAGTTTTGCAAATGACTTCCATAATAGTCGTGTTGTATAAGACTAACAATATTTAGCTCCATCCTATCCTGCCCCCCATTGTTGCTATTCTCTCTTTTGATCCTGTCCCTCCCCAAGAGTGTTGATTTCAAATTGTTCCCTCCTCCCATTCCCCTCCCTTCCATCATCCCCCCCACCCTGCTTATCCCCTTCTCCCCCACTTTCCTGTATTGTAAGATAGGTTTTCATACCAAAATGAGTGTGCATTTCATTCCTTCC
>JAQQSK010015286.1:0-10835 GCA_028658325.1 Potorous gilbertii
ATTACTACTCTTGTCTACATATATTAAGGTCTACTCAAACTGGCCTTCTTTCTATTACTGATACATCCCAATTCCTTTAATACTGGCTATTCCCCTTGCTTAGAATACAGGATCTCCTTACTTTCATTTCTAGGAATTCTAGTTTTCATCAAAACCTTGCTTAAGCTTCCATCTTACATGGTCTTTTCTGATATCCCCAGCTGCTAGCACGTTTTCCTCCCAAATTCCTTTTTGTCTATTTTCTATAAACCTATGTGAGTAGATGTTCTCTCCTCTGATTACTCTATAATTTCCTTGAGTAGAGACTATTTTCACTTTAATTCTCACATTTCTGCTTCCTAGTATAATGCTTGCCACATAAGTAGACATTTAATAAATGCTTACTGATTCACTGGAATAAAAGACTAGACTTGGATTAATGGTCATAAATTTGGGGAAAGTCAATTATAACTTAATGAAAGGGAGAACATTTTAATTATGAGACATCCCAATGTGGAATGAATTGCTTTGGGAAGAAGTAGCTTCTCTGTCTCTACAGTTTTTCAAACACAAGTTAAATGCCACTTGTCCAATGGGTCATAGAAAGGATTCTTGTTCAGATATGTTTAGATTAGATTACTATTGAGATACAAGATACCTCTATGTATACAAAATACCCTGCTGCATTTTATGAAATCCAAATACAGTTTTCTGTATTTAAAATAATACAAATTTTTAAAGGGGCAAGGAAAATGAGGTGGGGGATGGGCTCTTGGAATTTCATTGGTCCGTTCAGGCATGCTCCTTTGGGATTCCCTTTCAGACTTCTGCTGAGATAGGCAGACCCTTTGGAAAGAAAGAAGCAGCACCCTATGTGTTTATCAGGTTGGAAAAGATCTCAAAGATGGAGCCTCAGAATGTCTAAAGAGGCGCCAGTCCTCCATCTGACTCAGTAATCTGCATTCTTTAAAGGAATCCTTATGCTGAGTCTGTCTAGTTTGAAGATTAGAGAAACAAAACATTAAGGGAAACTGTATTTTTCATTTGGGCTTGATGTAGAGACAGCTTCTAGCAGAGAATGACTGATTCTGGGCTAGACCAACAGGAAATGGTTTGCCGGAGATAGAGATTATGACCAGCTGGCCCCTTGACACTTCTGAGCTCTTGATCATGAGGTCAGAACAATTTTCAGGCAGGCCTGATAAATACAGTACCCTTCTGTCACTTGTGATCATGGTGGAGGCATTACAGTGGAGAGAGCCTGGAGGGTTGCTATGAGAAAACCAGTGACATCCCAGACAGAATCAGGGATGCCTGTGGACATTAGTACTCCAAAAGTAGTTGTGATAAGCAGTGACTCTGAAACATGGCTCTCTGTCTGGACAGCAGGCTCTTTTTCCAATGAAATTGCTTCATTGATATGATACTTTATCCCAAAGTAGCTGATGCAATGAATTCACAAATTAGATTAGAACACCAAGGAGTTAGACATTATGGAAAGGTAGAGCATCTCAGTCCTCTAGAAAAGTGGTAAAAAATTCATATAAAAACAAGGAACACTAGTGAATATATAGGGATCCTTGCAGGTCACTCATTGACACTTAGAAAACCATATATTATCATTATATATGTTCTGATGTACTTTTATTCTTGTTGTCAGTATTTCACATAATCTCCCAATTATAATTTAAGTTGGTTCAGCTGCACTTAGATTATGATCTGGTTGACTGATTGACACTGTTATCAAAAAATGAAATGGGGAAAAAAGAATGAAAATCAAAGATAAAGTCATAGATCTAATAGTTAGCACCATAGAGGCCATACGGTTTGTATCTGAACAAGAATCCTTTCTAAATATGTCTAGAAGACAGTACTGTATAGAGAAAAAAAAAGTTCTAGACTTTGAGGTAAAAGACCAGCATTCCAGTCCTAATTCTTCCACACACTATGTGTGTGGCAATGGGAAAGTCACTCAGTGTCTCAGTCTAGGTTTCCTTTTGCTCATCTGCAAAATGAGGGGATCAGACTAGAAACCTCTAACGTACTTTTCCACTCTAAATCTATGATCTTTTTATCCTTTGACCTCTAAACAGTCTCTCTTTTAGCTCTAAATCTGACTAGTGGCTATCTAAACTTTACTTGTTTAGTGCAGGGTTGTGCAGGCAAAAACTTAATTGTATCTCAAAAAAAAAATGTGTGTGCAATGACATGCTTTGAAGTTGAAATCTGCATGATTAAAACTTTCCTAAAATCTAGAATTCAACAAAGCAATAAATCAGACCCTGCATTAAATTTTGTTTATCCTGGCCTTGTGCTATTCAGATGTCCCTGATGATGCCTTGAATTGCAGCTCTACCTCAGCACAAATCAGAACCCAAATGTCCATGAATCCACAAGCAGATCTCTGTGAAACATGCAGATACCACAAATGCCTCAAAAAATTTCCTCTTCCAGAGGTTTTAAAGCTACATTCAACATGAAGCTGAGATTAACATAAAGGAAAAATAGACCAAAGTAAATGAGACACTTTACTACTCTCTGGAACTATACTTGGCCTTTTGCTTCCATACAATCCTCTACATTTTTCATTAAATATCACCAATTTGAGGGTAGTTTCATCATGGATGTTTTAGAATTATCTTGGATCAGGGATGGAGCAAATATTGTAGAGTAGAAGCAGAGAGCAGCTCAAAAACTCATAAAAATGACTCTAAACAAATTCTAGAGCAGCAGAAGCCACAAAATGACAAACTGAAGCAAACTGCCATCCCAACACAATCTGCAAGGTTGGCGGGAAGAGTCTATTGCAACAGGCTGGGAGCAGAGCTCAGTTCAGCATGGGTTACACCAGGTAGGACAGAGCCAGAGAAGGTCTTAGCAAAATAAATCACTGGCAGCTGCTGTGGATTCCATACTTCTCAACTCACAAATGCTAAAGACAGCTTCAAAGGTCAGTGGGAAGTGTCTCTCACCTGACTGAGAGGGGAACATGGTCTGACCCCAGGCCCAGGATAGCTGCAGTCACTGCTGAAGTGGCAGCAGCTTCTGGAGACCTCCACTTAACAAAGATTAAAAGTCAAGTAACTGAATGGGAAAATGAGCAAACAGGGGAAAAAGAAATAGACTACAAATTCTTACTTTTTTCAGTGAAGAGATATTACATCATTGGTGAGGAGGAAGATCAAAATATACAGCTAGAAGACAACAGAGCCAAAGTTCCTGCATGCAAAATCTCTAATAAAAATATAAATTGGCAATCAGGCCATGGAAGAGCTCAAAAAGGATTTTGAAAATCAAATAAAAGAAATAGAGGAAAAATTGGGAAGAGAAATTAGAATGATGCAAAGAAATCATGAAAAATAAGTCAACAGCATGCTAAAGGAAATGCTGAAGAAAATAGCACTTTTAAAATTAGACTAGCACAAATGGCAAAAGAGGTTCAAACAGCTAGTGAGGAGAATGCCTTTAAGAGCAGAATGGGTCAAATGGAAAAAAGAGATTCAAAAGTTCACTGAAGAACATAATTCTTTCAAAATTAGAATGGAACAAATGAAAGTTAATGACTATGAGAAATTAAGAAATTATAAAACAAAACCAAAATTATCAAGGAAAATTGCCCTGATATCCTGGAATAAAAAGGTAAAATAGAAATGGAAAGAATCCACTGATCACCTCCTGAAAGAGATCCCAGAAGAAAATTCTCCTTAATATTTTAACCAAAGTTCAGAATTCTCAGGTCATAAAGAAAATATTACAGGCAGCCAGAGGAAAAAAAATTCAAGTACTGTGGAAATACAATTGGGATAACAGTATTTAGCAGCTTCCACATAAAGGAATCAAAGGGCTTGGAATATGATATTCCAGAATTCAAAGGAGCTAGGATTAAAACCAAGAGTAACCTACCAAGCAAGACTGAATATGATACTTCAAGGGAAAGTGTGGAACTTCAATGAAATAGAGAACTTCTAAGCATTCTTGTTGAAAAGACCAGAGTTGAATAATAAATTTGACTTTCAAATACAAGAATCAAGAGAAGCATGAAAAGGTAAATAGGAAAGAGAAACCATAAGTGACTTACTAAAGTTGAACTGTTTATATTTCTCCATGGAAAGATGACATTTGTAACTCATGAGACCTTTCTCAGTATTAGGATATTTGGAGGGAATATATACATGTACATGTACATATACATATATATGTGTGTGTGTGTGTGTGCATATATGTGTATGTATACAAAGAGAGACAGAGGGCACAGGGTGAGCTGAATATGAAGTGCTGATATCTAAAAAAGAAAATTAAGAGTTGAGAGAAATTTACTAGAAGAAAGAAGAAGGGAGAGACAGAATATACTTAACCATCTTATATAAAAGAGGCAAGAAAGAGCTTTTATAATGGAGGGAAATAAAGGATAGGTGAGAGGGAATAGGTGAGTCTTCCTTTCATTGGCTTTGGCCATACATACTCAGTTGGGTACGGAAGTTTATCTTACCCTACAGGAAAGTAGGGGGGAAGGGATAAGAGAGGGGGGCTATAATAAGAGGGATGGCAGACTGGGGGAAAGGGTAACTGGAAGCAAAAACTTTTGCAAAGGGACAAGTCAAAGGAGAGAATTGCATAAATGGAAGTTGGGACAGGATAGAGGGAAATGTAGTTAATCTTCCACAACATGACTTTTTGGAGGTCTTTTGCATGACCACACTTGTATAACCTATATTGAATTGCTTGCCTTCTGAATGAGGATGGATGAGGAGTGGGGAAGGGAGAGAATATGGAACTCAGAGCTTTAAAAATGATTATTAGAGATTGTTTATACATGCAGCTAGGAAATAACATATAGGCAATGGGGTACAGAAATTTATCGTATCCTACAGGAAAATAGAAGGGAAGGGGATAAGGGGGATGATGGTGGATGAAAGGAGGGCAGATTGGAGGAAAGGGCCATCAAATACATGTTGTCTTGAGGTGCAGGTAGAGGGGGGTGATGGGGAGCAAATTTGAAATTCAAAATTTTGTGGAAAGGAATATTGAAAACTGAAAATAAATAAATTTATTTTTAAAAAAAGAATTGTCTTCGATCATTGTTTTGATCAGAGTAGCTAAATCTTTAATTGTTGCTTATCCTTACAATATTGTAGTTACTGGGTTATACACAAAGTCATTTTCTTCATAGGTATAGGGAACATTAGAGAGTTATATTCACTTTATCTTTTTTAGGACTTGAGTATTGCCCCTATGCCAAAAAATTATACTTGCCCCTGTGGTAATGATGGACAGTTTCATTTATATTACCTCACTAATCCCAGATGAGTTTTAATAATTTAATTTAATATAATATAATGTAACATGATATGATATAATAAGTGACATGTAGTATAATAATATTATATAGGTGACATGTACCTTGGTATCAAGGCATCTCTTCCTTTAAGCATAGTAAAATTACAATTACTGTTATGAGATTTGTACATAGAACTTGGTTCTAATACTTATGGAATGAGATCATAGGATCATCAAATTGAATTAGACAGGCACATATTATAACCTCATTATAAATTCTTTTTTCATGGAGTGCTGGAGTCCTTAAGAGAAGCTCAGCTGAATGGAAACATGCATAGTGAGGTAATAATGGCATTTGTGGGCAGCAAGGTGGCACAGTGGATAGAGGACTGAGCCTGGAGTCAGGAAGACCAAAGACCAAACCTGACTTTGGACACTTAACTACTTCTGTGACCCTGGGCAACCCCTTAAGCCCCGCCTGCATAAAACTGGAGAAGGAAATGATGAATCACTCCCATTTCTTTGCTGGGAAACCCTATGGATGGTTGATCTGTGGAGTCACAAACAATTAGATATGATTGAATGACTGAACTGACAACCATAGCATTTATTGTATTTTTATTTTTATTATTGTATTTATTGTATTTTAGTGCTTTAAAATGCGTGAAGTAGTTTTCAAATATTTCTGACTTCATCCTCACCACAACTCTGAGAGTGTATTTTTATCATCTTTTTACAGATGAGAAAACCAAGACAAAGTGAGGGCAAGTGACATTGCTAAGTATCATACAGCTTGTGTCTGAATTTTTGTGCTATTTTGCTGCATGGAGATAGGCTACGATGAAAATGGGATCTGAGAATGAAATTGTGTCACTGATCCATGACTCTGAGTTCAAATGTTCATTCCTAGAGAGGGGATTCCTGGTATCAAATACAAGGACTTACATAATATCATTCCTCATCTTTAGTGAACTCTTTCTGAGATAATACTGATTCTTGCTTCCCCTAAATTCATACAAACTGTGTCATGTAAACATAAAATGCTATATCAATATAAGCATTATTTTAAATATCTCTTTATCTAAGTAAGGTCTCTGTTGCACATTTACACTCAGAGCCTGAAAGAAACTGAAATGTCATCTTGTTCAACACTCTCAGTTTACAGATGAGGAAACTGAAGACCCAAAGAGATCAAGTGGCTTACTTGTCCGTCTTCGTGCAGTTAGTAAATGGTACATCCAGGATTCAAACTTAAATTTTCTCCCTCAAATATAGAATTTTTCTCTTCTCCCTCAAATACAGAATTTTTCTCATTTTATCATGCTGTCTCCCATACCATTAAAATGAATTATCTGGGTCACATTGCTCACAATGTAGAGGATTTCAGAAGTGCTGACAGGCAGACACAATACTTTTTCCTTAAGAACATCCCACAGACCAATTCTAGTGACGGATACTGACCATGGTCATTAACAGAGCCAACATCTGAAATTGGATTACTTTTTCTATGTTTGCTTGCTCAACGGAGAGGTAATATTATTGTTGTTCGGTCATTTCTATCCTATCCAACTCTTTGTGGCCCCATTTTGGGTTTTCTTGACAAAGATACTAGAGTGGTTTGTTATTTCCTCCTCCAATTAATTTTACAGATGAGGAAACTGAGGCCAACAGGATCACAGTTAGTTAAGTGTCTGAAGCTGGGTTTGAATTCATGAAGATGAGTCTTCCTGATGCCAAGCCCCAGTGTTCTATACACTGTGCCACCCAGGTGCCATAGAGGTAAAATGGAAGAGTGGTTAGTTTGCTAACTTAGTGCAAGGGAGATACCATTTCAAATCCATTCCCTTCTGCTTAGCTGTGAAAATAGGAACATCACTTACCAACTCTGAGCCTCAGTTTTCTAATTTGCAAAAAGGATACAATAATATTTGTTTTAAAGAATCCATATGGCAGATTGGATATAGAGATCTGAGGTTACACATTGGTTAAACCCTTGCTTTAGATGTATTCTTTCTGTGAGACTGAGCACATTGTAACCTCTCAGTCACCCAGGCAACTTTAAGACTGTAGGATGTAGAACAGGTGCAGATTTCTATTAGTAGTAAGAGTTCTCCCTCTGGGAGTTCTCCAAACCAAGGAAATCACAAGTCCAGACTAAAACACACACACACACACACACACACACACACACACACACACACACACACACACACACAGAGAACACTCTCTTCCCAAGACTGCTATGAAGCCAGATGAGACATTGCATATAAAATACTTTGCAAACTTTAGAGTCCTAGGTAAATTAGATAACAATTAATTATTGTTCCGAGCTGTGGTTTCTGTTTTCTTGCTCTCTGAATCTTCATTAATAGATACTCTTATCTGATGCCTTGGTTCTTCCTTTAACCATTCCTCCTATCTGGATTTCCTTAGGCTCCTTTCCTTGGCTCATACTCTTTAGTTTTCCCTAATTTGCATCTGACTACTCAGTATCCTGCCTCCTTATCTCTAGGGACAGATTTCCTGGTACCAAATATCCCTTATAAAAACCTTGCTTTCCCTTCTCCAATCCCCCTCCAGCTACCCTGTGACTTGACTTTGGTGATTTACACCAACCAATATTTATTCAAGTTCTCATTATTACTCTAATTTTAATTAATATTATTATGGTAAGAAAAACAACAGAGGATCACTTTCACCAGCTAATATGGGTCACAGCTGATGACTTCCAGTAACCCTGGGGGACATCCCATTGTATAACAGTTTGGCAGAGTTTTCAGGTAATTACTCTGCAGTCTTTTGAGCACTTTTTAGCAATGCTTTATGACTTCAGATGTTTTCAGAAAAACAGGACTTTGTTGGTAGGGGGTCATTTTTTTTCCTGTTGGATAACCCCCACCTTTAAGCTGCAGTACTCTATGAAATGAGACCCATCACCACAGCAACCTGGGTGCCCCAAACAGATGTTATTTCTCAACCCTGGGAATAAACACAGAAAAAACAAATTAATCCATTAAATCAAACTTCCCTTTCCAAAGGAAATTTTTATCATGGAGGGAATGGGACAGAAGGGAAACTAGTTTTAGGGCAAAGAGCATATAGTAGCATGAAGAGTTTGCTGCATTTGAGTTGATGAGCCTTATCATCTCCAACAACAGGCATTCTAGGTGGTACAGTGAACAGAGTAGGGACTGAAAAGCCCAGAAAGATCTGATATTTAATATTTCCTCAGATAGTACTAGCTGTGTGACCCCGGAAAAGTCTCTTAAACTCTCTGTCTCAGTTTCCTTATCTGTAAAATAGAGATGATATTAGCTTTGTTGTGAGGACCAAATGACTAAAATAGGAAAATACTTTGGAAACCATAAAGCACCATGTAAAAGTTTCTCTGTCTCTGCCTCTCTCTGTCTCTGTCTCTCTATACTGTCTCTCTGTCTCTTTCTCTCTCTCTCTGTCTCTGTCTCTCTGTGTCTGTCTGTCTCTCTCTGTCTCTGTCTCTCTGTCTCTGTCTCTCTCTGTCTGTCTTTCTCTCCATCTCTCTCTGTCTTTGTCTCTCTCACTGTGTGGCAGGCACTGTGCCAAGTGCTGGAGATCTAAAGAAAGGCAAAAACAAGATCTTTGCTCTGAAGGAGCTCACAGTGTAATAGTCTCACAGGCTCATGGCTTCAAGCTTACTTTCGTTGCTTCTTGGATGCATCACTACGGCCAAGCCACATCACTTTCTGTCTGAGCCCCTGCTTCCTGAGGGTAAAAGTGTGGGTGATAATTGTTGTGCCCACCTCCCAGGGCTGTTGTGAAGCTCAAATGAAATAATACATAGAAGGTGTTTTACAAATGTGAAAGCTCTCTATTAATATCATTATTAGATATTACTGTTAACTCACGGTAGCAGTTAGATGACAGTGTATAAAGTAGTTGACTCAATGTTAGGAACATCCAAGTTTTAATCCATCCTCTGGCAACTAACCAGCTCTGTGACCCTGGGTAAGTCACTTAACTTCTCTAAGACTGTTGTTTCATCTGTAAATTGGGGATAGTAAGAGCACCTACCTCCCAGGGTTATTGTGATCAAATGAGATAACATGTGAAATGTTTTGGAAACCCTAAAGGGCTATATGGAATGCTAGCTACTTATAATGTCAGTTACAATTTAAGGTAGCCTCTGAAAAGGATCTTCTATCTCTGAGTCTATGGATTCTATCTCTAAATTATCTGTTTCTATGCTTTCTTTTCCACAGAACTCTAAGAAAGGAAAGTTTTTGGACACATGCCCTGACAACTCCTCTGTGACTTATGTACTTAGAAAGAAGTATATATAAAGTAGTTTTACATATATATATAATATTTATATATATTTTTGTGTTTGTACGCATACATGCATGCATGTACATTTTTGCCTAATTATAGATGTCTCTAGTCAGGAGAGAAGGAAAAAAAGGAAAATAAAAAGTTACACAATTTTATTATATATATAAAAGGAATAACAAATCATAGATTTGTAGTTTCATGTACAATTATCTTTTTTTCTGTTCTACTAAGTTATGGAAATGATTATTTTATTTCTTAAGTTTAGAATAAAATACAAGGAAAAATAAAGAAAAACTTGCCTGAAACATTGAGAGGTTAATTGACTTACCCAGAGTCAGGAATTAAATTCAGGTTGCCTCACTTAGAAAGAACCCAATTATTTTAATGACTTCAGTGTTTCAGGTGACAGTTTATTCCCCATGTAAGTGCTTTCATTACTGAGGTGGGACATTCTGCCTAACTCTCTATCTCTAGACACTGTTCACATAATAGAGAATGAATCAATGATTTCACTGGTATAAGAAACAGTCAAGTGAAAAAACTTCATTTACTGATATAAGTTGATACTTTCTCTGAAACTTAGAATCTTAGAGAGTTGCTTAAAATGGAGGTGTGAAACCTTGGCCTGATGTGGCCACTGGGCCTGTGATACTCCTGAAACAGGTGAACATAAAATTGGAAAATATTTAACAAAACAGATAAAAAATAGAATATACATGTTAATTTTTGGTTTTCTAAGTCAGTTTAGGGCTCATTGGGACCCGGATAGTGGTTTCTATTTGCATACTACACAAATGACTTAAAGTACTGAGAGGTTAAGTGTTTTGCCCAGATCACATGACTATATGGGGAACAGCGATTAATTTCTGGTCTTCCTGTCTCTGAGGCAGGCTCTATAGCTGCTATGCCATGGTATCTGTCACTCCATCTCTATAGCCCCACTAATCCCAGATTAGTGGCAGCTTTTAAACACTTCAGGAAACTTCTCAGAGTCGGTAAAATAATCCTTCTTGGTCAATTTTCTTCCTCCATAAAGCATGCTGTAACTGGAACTTTAGTCATGAGATCTGGGTTTAGATCCTGATTCAGATATTTACGTGCTGTGTAACCTCTCTTCCTTTAAATATAAACCAGAAATATTATGCATGCCTTACCTATGTCACAAGGTTGTTATGAGGTATGTGCCTTGTAAAACTGAAATTGCAAATTTCTACATAAATGAGAAAATATCCCGTTTTAAAGTTGTCAGTTAATATGCATTTATTAGGCAT
>JAQQSK010015287.1:0-10834 GCA_028658325.1 Potorous gilbertii
GTAGCCAAGAACTGGAAATCCAGGAGATGCCCATCAATTGGGGAATGGCTTAATAAATTATGGTATATGAATGTAATGGAGTACTATTGCGCCATAAGAAATGATGAACAAGAAAACTTCAGGGAGGCCTGGAAAGACTTATATAAACCTTAACTTTTTATGTAATTTTCTGTCATAAATGGACAGCTTCAGTTTGTATTTTCAGGGGCCTAATTTTTAAATATCCCACAGGGCATAATATAAGAAAGATAAATTTTTGTTCTTCCAGTAAAATGATGAATATGAGTTATACAAGTGTATGTTCTAAGGTTTTTATATGATAATGCTGCTTAGTTTCAGTTCATTCAATGCCAGATGCTCACTGAGAATCCCCTGAAGAGCCTAAATGACCTTGATTTTGAAGTTCTCATTGCTTTCAGTGGTTTAGTGAGATATGTTAGATAGAGAGAATAAATGGGGACAGAGATCTGGATCACTTGGGAACAGATAGCAATTATCTAGGGCAAGCATAAAAAGTCTTTGGTAACACAAAGAATGTCTATAAATAAGCCCCAAAGTTATATGGAGAAACAAAATGACTTGAACCCTGGCAAGACTAGTTAGTAATGCTCTTCACTGTCGAGAAGCATTTTCTTTTTTTCCATTTTTTAATAAAATCTTACAATGACAGATGCCCACAATAAAAAACTTGACTGCCTTTATGCTATAGCAAAAAATAAGACAATATATCTAAATCAACAAAAACTCTCTAGCCTCCTATAAAATGTACCTTCTAGAATAAGATTTTCTTTCAATGGCACAAAATGGAATATGACATAATTGCTCTTTCTAATGCTCTTTGCCTCCTATTTTCTTAGCAGATTGTAAAAAGATTTGGCTTATTAAACTCTAAAAGTGAGTTTCTTCTTTTTTCTTTTTTTATTGACCAGAAAGTGTTCATAATCTGAACTTCAGATGAGTCAGTCACTTTAGGCCACATTCCACTGACTATTGAATGACACTGTTCTCTTTTTATTTTTTTCATTTGATCTTATAGTAAATCCTATCTTTAAAGTTCAGCTTGGAAGGTATTATTTTTCTATATTTTTTTCAAAACTATGTTTTCATTTTACATGAGAAGTACATATAGGCTATAAACCTTTTATAATGGCTTTCATTGATAATGGAATTTCCACTGAGCAGTGTTTATTTAATATCTGTAGAGTCCAAAGTACTGAGCTAGTCACTGTCACAAAGATGGATAAGACAAGGAGTTTGTCCACCCAGGTGCCCAAGCTTGTGAACTTATTTAATTCTTATGACTTCCACTTATGTTCTTTATCATATTCTTGATAATGGGCAAGATATTTAACTTTTCTGGTCTTCATTTGTAAAATATAACTGGAATTTTATGATGCTTTAACATTTGTAAAATACATTGCAAATATTATCTTATTTTATCATTGAAACATTCCTAGGAAGTAGATACTATTATCCCCATTTTCAGATGAGGAAATTGAGGCTGGAAGAAGTTAAGTGACTTTGCCAGGGTAACACAACTAGTATGCATTAGAATCGAGATATGAATTCAGGGCTTCAACTCCAGATGCAGCATTGTATCCACTGTGCAACCTAGACACTTATTCATAAAGGAATTGTTTTAAGTTGGTTTCCAGCTTTAAAACTATGACATGATAACACTCTAATACAACAAATTTTTTAGAAGTTGCCGATGATCTATTTTCTCAGTCTTTCTTATTCGTTTGGCCTTTCTGTGGATTTTGATAGTGTTGATCTCTTTTTTCACTTGGATACTCTATCGTCTCAGGGTTTCCAAAACATTATTCTCTCCTGGGTTTCTTCCTACTCTCCCCTTCTTCCTTTTCAGACTCCTTCACAGGTTCATCAGGCTCCTCTTGCTTAATGAACATGTGCAGCCCCAATATCATTTTCTGGACCCACTTTTACTTTTTATCTTGGTTTTTCCCCTTGATGATTTAATCTGCTACGTTGGAATCAATTATCAATCGATCAACAAAAACATTATTTTTTTCAGGCATTCAGTATATGCTTATTTATTGCTTTATTGCGGCAGGCAGCGGACATTCCTTTTATCACAATACTCATTTCAAGACAGTCTTTCAGTACAAAAATTTGAAAGTTTAATTTACAATTTATATCATTTAACTAAGAGAGGGAAATTAATTATTTGAGACTGGGAATGAAAATTTGGAAGTTTGACAAGCAGGAAGCAGGTGAGTTTCAGGAATTCTAAATTTATAGCATTTTGTGTAAGCTTGGTAGTCAGTTCTACATTCAACCACACATACTGAGACCAGTATTAAAAGCTTTTGGTGATCCTTTTGTAGAGAAATAACCACAATTCTGTCTCAGTAATTTATGCATTTAGATTTCTAAAATGGACTAAATTGAGTGAATCATATTATTTGTTTTATAGTGATTTCATTATTATTTAAACTTGCAGATAATACCTTCAGATAAAACTTAACTTCATTTTTGTATTGGTAATCTGGATGGTAGTGCAGTGGATAGAGCATTGGATTAAGAAAGACCCCTGTTCAAGAAATACCTCATTTACACTTACAAAGAAAGGCGAGAACTACCAGGTGGTAATCTGGTCAAGTCAAGCAGAGTTGCTGATGGAAAATGGAGTTCCATGGCATGTTCTGAGTCCTTTCTTAGTAAGGAGTGTAGTATGCTACCCTGTATCCAGCACTCCAGAAAGGGGAAGCAGCTGATGGTGAGTTGAGAAGTTGTTGAGTATCAAAACTCTCTTAGTTAAATGTGCATTGTGATGAGAATTCCTGTGATTTGCTTATTCTGGGATAGATGTGGTGTTTAGAAGAATTGAAGCCAAGTAAAGCTGCTGATGGAAAATAGAATAGGTAATACTCATTAGCTCTGTGTCCCAGGATATGTCATTTTAAACTCTGCCTCAGTTTTGTCATTTATAAAATGACATCTCCCAGAGTTGTTGTGGAAATCAAATTGAATCATATTTGTGAAGTGCTTAGTAAATTTTAAAGTACTACATAAATGCTAACTGCATTTTGACCACAAAGTTGATTTATCCATTTTATTGATACTCTACTTCATTTTATACTCAGAGTCATAGACTATGTTATAATCCTATATCTACTACTAATTTTGTGACTAAATCAATAAATTACTTTTACTCTACATTTCATTCAGAACATATTTATGGGATGGATATTATATATAAATCATTTATTTGTATAAATCAACTATTCATGACTTGATAGGGTAGAACATTTTTCTAAGTTGTTACTGAAACATAGGACCAAACACTTATAGATTGTTGCTTCAAGGTTTCACAGTGTGAAGTGGACTTTGAATCTTTCAAAGTTTCAAGAAACATTTCTTAAGCACCTACTATATATTATGCCCCAGTGACTAGAACACAATGAAAGGGGGGAAATCAATCTTTCATTTCAAGGTACATACAACTATATATAAAAAGAAGGAAACAAGCGAATAATAAGAACTTACTACGTGTCAAGTTCTATGCTAAACATTTTACAGATATTATCTCATTTGATCCTCAAAAAATAAGCCCTATTATTTTCCCATTTTATATGTAGGCAGAGTTTAAGTGACTTCCCCAGGGACTTGCTGTCTAATGTCAGATCTAATCTCAGGTCTTCCTTATTCAAGGTTTAACTCTCCATCCACTGTGCCATCTAGCTGCCTCTGTACAAGATATGCCCAGGATAAATAAGAGATAATTAGTATAAAGGACAGTAGTGGCATTAAAGAGCTTCAGGAAAAGCTTCTTGTAGAAAATGAGATTTTATCAGGGACTTGAAAATCATACAATATATCCAGCTTAAAATTTTTCTTTTGAGTTCCATTCTCACATTTCCATCTCCCTGATGAACATTTCAGACAGGATGCCCTTTTAAGGTATCAGGATCAAAAAATGAACTTAATATATTTTCTTCTAAATAATATCTTCCTGTTAAATTTAGCATTTCTCTTAGATACCATTTTTCTTGTATTCATATGGATCTAAAGCCTCAATCATATCTATTTCTTCCCCTTACATCACTTCTCAAAGTCTCTCTAGTGTTCAAATCACATTGATTTTATGTATGCAGCAATATTGCCTTCTTTTTCTTCTCTCTATGGACAGCAGCAAATCACTTTGTAGGCCTTCCTCATCTTTTATCTAGACTATTGCAATAGATTTCTAACTTTTATCTCTGGCACAAGTCACATTGCCATTTTGACCATCCTTCCCAAATATGCAAAAATTATCTTTCTAATGCATATTTCTGAATATGTTTATATTTGCTAATTTTTGCTAGATTTTTGAAATTTCTATATCCAAACTTAAAGTACTGAAGCAAGAATTTCAAGTCCTCTAAAAATCAGCTTCCACTGACCATGTGAGGCTTAATTCATATGAATTTCCTTCATGTAGTTTGGCTTCTAGCCCAATTAGAATATGAACTCTCCCCCAAATCAACATACTATTCTCAACTTCTACATATTCTCATAGGCAGTCAGACAGAAAATACATTCCCCACTTGTTTTAGTCATTCAAAATTCTACATTTCTTTTAGGTCTCAGTTCAAGTGTCATCTCTGCTACATAACTTTACTTGTTCAACATAAGTAAAAAAAAAAATCTTCTCTCCCTTCTGATATATTTCTAAATCAACTTGTTGGAGCTCTTTGTCTCCTTTACACTTGGCTACTGTGATTATATATGTCTTGGTATTTGTCTTCTTGTAGCCCCTAAAATACTTACAACTACCATTTTTTTCATCTTTGACACTAGGATGAGCTAAAATGTGAGACTTATGATTTGCATTTATTTTCATCCACTAGTGCAATGTTTTGTGTAGTTTTTATTTAGAAATGGTTCTTTTGAGAACAGTTTGCATTTATCTTTGTCAATTTATTTGGTGGGAAATCATCTAGTTATTCAATAGGAGATATTCAACAGCCTCATAGTCTGAACTGGAGCCACAAAGAGCAAAAAGAGTGTTCTAATGTATCATCCTGACTCGCATCAAACAGCTTGCCTTCTATCAGGTATGACACCATGTAGAAATTAAAAAATACATTAAAAACCAGAAAATAAATGCAAGGAATTTATGTCCCTTATAAATTATCATTCTCTACAGTATTTAAACGTACAAACATGAACATATATACACATATTTCTCTTGTTTATACATATAAAACATGCAATTTATAGATATGTAATTTGACAAATATTTGTGTATATCTCTATATAAAACTTGCTGTGAAGATTAATTTTTCTTCTCCCAATTAACTCTTTTCCTTTTAATACTGCTGTTTTTTATTTTTGTTATTTTTATTTATTTTATTTACTATATGTTATTTATTATTCTTAATAATTGGAATATTGTATTCCATGTTCTCTGCTTCTCCACTTCTTTATAATGATCATTGCTAAATTTTAAGTGATGCTGATAGTGGTCCTAAGTAATTCTTTTGGTTACTTTCAATATATTTTCTTTGATTTGGAAGCTCTAGATTTTGGCTATGTTAAACTCTGGGAGTTGTCATTTTTCCCCTAAGAAACACACACACACACACACACACACACACACATATGCATACACACATTCACATATTTGTATATTTATCTGTATATCCAAATGATATAAGTCTGCCGTCAAAGATATTTGGTACATATATTGGTCCCTGTCAAGTTTTCCTTTGTATTTTAGTTGCCTTGATTTTATTCATGCAAAAGTTTTTCAGTTTCATGTAGGCAAACCTATTGATATTTCATATATTCCTTTCCTTGATCTGTTAATGGTTTTTCACCAGTTAGTTGTGAAAGGTGCAATATTTTGTTCTCTATTTTTAATGGTGTCGAAAGCAGTTATTAAGCATCTACTATGTACCAGGAAATGTGCTTAGTTGCAGAGACCAAGGTACACAAATAATAAAGGTTATCTATGCCCTCTAGGAGCTTACAATATAATGGGAGAAGTTAATTAATAAATGAAAAATGAAAGGAATGGAGAAGGTACCTAGTGATATTGAAAATTAATTAGTAGTACTAGAAGAAAGATTTAGAAAAGAAATGATAGCTATAGAGAAGAGAATTATAATGAGAATTAAGAATTTAATTAACCAAACGATATAAAACCTTACCCAAGTAAGGTACTCCTTAATTATTAGAATGGACCAAACTAATGTTATTGTCTCCATAAGTTGATGTTCAGTTGTTTCAATCACGTCTGACTCTTTGTGGTCCCTTTTGGGGTTTTCCTGGCAGAGATACTAGAGTGGTTTGCCATTTTCTTCTTTAGCACATTTTACCAGTAAGAAATTAAAGTAAATGAGGTAAGTGACTTGCTCAGGGTCACACAGCTAATAAGTTTTGAGACCGGATTTGAACTCAGGAAGATGAGACTTCTAGACTTGAGGTCCAACACTCTATTCATTGAATCATCTAGCTGTAAGCAACTTGTTCCTGTGCTTGTGATTTTTTTTTTGTTGTGATTGACTTGTCTCAGTCATGTCCCACTCTTTATTATCCTTTTGGGATTTTCTTGGCAAAGATACTGGAGTGGTCTGCCATTTCCTTCTCCAGGTCATTTTACAGTTCAGAAGACAAAAGCAAACAGGATTAAGTAACTTGCATATGGTCACACAGTTTGTAAATATCTGGGACCAGATCTGAACTCAAGAAGATGAATTTTCCTGACTCTAAACATGGCACTCCATCCGCTGCCCCATCTAGCTGCCTGATCCCATAAGAAAATAGTTCAATTCTAGCCTCTAACACCTAATAGTAATATAACCATGAACAATGTGTTTAATCTTTCTTAGCCTTAGTTTTCTTAATCTATAAAATGGGGATAATAATTCCACTCCTTAGGATGGATGTGAAAATAAAATGAGGCAATATTTTAAAGTACTTTACAAAACTTAATGTGAAATAACTTCTAGTTATTGTTATTAGCACAATGAAAGTTAGAAAAATAGAAGAAAAGATGACATATTGTACAAAAATTGACCTAAAATCATATCAAAGAGGTCTAATTTAAGAACACTACCTTTAGAAGAATCAAAAATATGGCTTGAATAATACAGTAAAGAAATAATGAAAAAACTGCATACACATGTTCGAATCAGAAGGCAAAGAAGAATTAGAGATGGACATCTGAAGGAAATTACACCATTATAACTATTAGAGGTACTCTGGTCAAAATTCAGTGATTCTAAATATAAGAAAAAAAAGTACTGCAACAAGATCAAAAGAATTCAAATAGCAAATGCCACAGTGAAGATTGCACAAGATTCAACAATGACTTTTGGAAAAAAAATAGGAGAACAGAGCATGTGGTATGATATCCCAGTGAAGATTAAAAGGAAATAGTTAATTGGGAGAAGAAGAAACGAAACTTTTGATCAAGATTCCACGATAAAGACTAGATATTTAAGAAACAAATTCAAATTAACAATAACATAACCATCCTTTAACCTGGAAGACTTGGGATAAGCAGTCTAAGGTATTCCTAGGTGGTAAAAAAAAACAAAAACAACTTCCAAATCACAAATAATTAGAGAAATACAAATTTTAAAAATCATGAGATTCCATACCACACTCTTAAAATGGACAAAATCAACCCCAAACCCACTGTAAACATATAAAGGTAGGGAAAAAGGTTATATGGGGAGATTGACATATTGAGACACTGTCTGTTGAAATGTAAATTGATCCAGACACTGAAAAAGAGTTTGAAAATATACCCCTAAAATTATTCAACTCTTCATACCATTTGGACCAGCAATATTGCTGTTAGGCTTACAGATCAAAGAGATAAAAGAAGAGCCAACAGATATTTTTATAGAACAATACTTATCCTCTTTCTCCCTATGTTGACAATAACTGGAAACTGTTAATGCCACTCACTTGGGGAATGGATGAACAGTTTGGTGTATGAATGTAAGGGAATATAGTAGTGCTAAAAAAATGAAGAAATGGTGTCAGAATCATGGGAATACTTGTGTGAACTTATACAAAACAACATAAACAGAACCAGGCAAACAACTGAAATAATATCAATTTTAAAAAAAACAAACATTTTTGAAAAACTTAACTCTGATCAGTACAATAAAGTCATGATTTTAGAGTAACAATAATGAAAAATGCTGTTCATATCAAGATGAAGAGGTGATGAACTAATATACAGAGTGAGAAACTTATTTTTTCAATACGAGAAATGTGAAAATTTGTTTTACATGACTTTTTTGTAGGAGTTGTGTATTTTTTTCCATTGAGGGAGTGAGGTGGGAAGGGGAAAAGCTTGCAATACAAAAACACACATTAAGAACTTCCCTTCAAATATATTGAGAGTGATTCTCCACTATTCTGAACCATAAAAGTCCTTGGCAGCATCAAAGAAGTGACCTTCCTTAACTCAAAAATGTCAGCTCCTCTAGACTCCGTTCTTATCCTATCTGTATCTTTTTATTTTAATTTATTGGTTTATTAAACATAAGTCGAACATTTTCTTTCACTGATTTTCCTTAGAAGACAATGTTAGGGCATATAAGTAACAAAAGATAATGAGAAAAAAATCTTAACCCTTCTCTTGATAGGTCAGGCTACCCTAGTTATGAATCTGCCCAATACCTTACTAAGTCAGTCAATAAACTTTTATTGTGTTTTTTAATTTCCAGGCAATATGATAAATATTGAGCACATAACAAGAGGCTAATGACAGCCTCTACCCTTAAGGGAAACAAAATCTAATAGGAGAGACAACAAACAAGTAAATATATACAAATAAGGTGTATACATGATAAATAATAATTAAAAGAGGAAGGCACTAGAATTAAGATGAGTTTGCCCCCTTCATGACAGAAATCATCTCAATCCCCCTTAGGCAGGTATTACAGTAGAAACCAAGAACCAAGAAAGGGATTGCTTTGTCATACCAAAACACAGGTCCTCATAAGTCACTAGAAGTTGCCAAGGGAGCATAACTCACATGCTTATGTACTTCAATGGGTTCTCCTATATAAGCAGAGCAGATCTGAGTTCCATTCCTACTCTCATTACACTTAAAGTCAACCCTCATTTGCCTATAACATCTCCTCAAGCTCCATTCCTTTGATAGCAAAATTCCTTAAATAACAAAAAAATAGAAAAGAAAAATCATCTGCTCTCATTTCCTACATTTCATTTCTCTCAGGCTAGCTCTTTTAATCTGGCTTTCTACCTCATCAGTGGAGAATATTTTCTCCTCAAAGACACCAATGAATTCTTACTTGTTAAATCCAATTACCTTTCCTAAATCCTGATTCTTTTTTGCATATTTCTAGTATTGATATGGTGGCTAGCTCATGTCTGGTCTTTAAAGGCCTCACCATACAGCTGCCCATTATCTTTCTAGGACCTCTGCAATTCTGTAATACTTTTATGTTGCCTTTATGCTTTACTTTGTATATACTGTCATTTCTGAGTTTTTGGAATATTACCTTTCCTTTGTTCTCTTACCTACCTCAGCACTCCTCAGCAAGGGTGAGAATCATCATCCATATCACATGTTCTAATTCTGAATAAGATATTTTTATTGATTTTTTCATCTCCATACAAACACTTTCTTGCTGATTTCATCACTTATCATGATTTATTTGTTGACTCACAGATACATGTTTTCAATTCCAGTAGCTCTTCCTCAAAAATTTACTTGCATTTATTTTGTATTTCTTTGTACAATAAAATAGTCATAGAAGACCCAGAGAGTGAAATTGACTCAATCAATCAGGAGAATGTGTCCTGGACATGAACAAAAGTCTATTCAATGTGGAAGCAAATAAATGTTTTTATTATTAGATGTGTACAGTGACATCACTCAAGAAATGCCTTGAGATTACCTAAAATAATCAGATACTTCTGGGCCTATCTATATTATAGCAATCCAGTTAGAAATCACATTTTCAAGCAGCTGACTAATTGAGTAGTTGCTGAGTCCAGTGACAAAGGACTTCTGAAAGAGAATTGCCAGAAGGGGAAGAGTCAAATTGCTCCTCTCCTCTCCATCTTCGGTTTACCAAGTGACAACTTGGTAAATAATAAAAAAACTAGAAGATCTGGAATTCCAAACCACATTTGTAGCATTGTCCTCTGGAGCTGGTAGCAGTGTCCTGTGAACCACAATTAGCAATATCTGTAATGAGATCTGAGAGACACCAATGATAAACGGACACATCAGAGTAAGACAGTTTCAAAATGTTAATAGATTTCTGATCTCTGGAACCTGAGAGACACAAAAATGGAGGAAATGGCCTCCAGCAACCAGGAGCTATGAATTATTACTTTTGCCACATGGATTCCTTATGTGTATGTATCACTATCACTTTACTATTAATTGAACTCACTCTCTCCAGGAAATCTATGTGCCCAAAGAAGAATGAACTCCTAATATGATAAGATTAATTCTGTAACAGCTGTTCTTCTAGTAGCAACAGCAACAGCAGCAGTAATAGCAGTAGTAATAGCAGTAGTAGTAGTAGTAGTAGTAGTAGTAGTAGTAGTAGTAGTACTGATGGTGGTGGTGGTGGTGGTGGTGGTAGTGTAGTAGTGCTAGTAGTAATTGTAGGTAGTCCCATAATTTTTAAATTGTCTCTCCTAGATCTATTTTCCAGGTCAGTTGTTTTTCCAATGAGATATTTCACATCATCTTCCATTTTTTCATTCTTTTGGTTTTGTTTTGTGATTTCTTGGTTTCTCAGAAAGTCATTAGCCTCCATCTGTTCCATGCTAATCTTGAGAGAACTATTTTCTTCAGTGAACTTTTGAACCTCTTTTTCCC
>JAQQSK010015288.1:0-10834 GCA_028658325.1 Potorous gilbertii
TTTCATGTTTTTCTTGCATCTCTTTCATTTCTCTTCCCAGTTTTTCCTCCACCTGTCTAACTTGATTTTCAAAATCCTTTTTGAGCTCTTCCATGACCTGAGCCCATTGAATATTTATTTCAGATGTTTGGGATACAGAGGCCTTGACTTCTATGTCTTTCCCTGATGGTAAGCATTGTTCTTCCTCGTCAGAAAGGAAAGGAGGAAATATCTGGTCACCAAGAAAGTAACCTTCTATGGTCTTATTTTTTTTCCCTTTTCTGGGCATTTTCCCAGCCAGTTACTTGACTTCTGAGATTCCTTTCCACACCCACTTGGCCTCCAGATCCACCCAGCCAGTGCTTGGGGTCTGAGATTCAAATGCTGCTTCCCAGCCTCAGGGCTTTCAGTGGGGAAGGGCTACTATTCTGTGTGAGATTAAATTCAGGTGCTTAGGTGGGGGCAGGGCTGCTATTCAGTGTGAGATTAAGTTTAGGTGCTCAGGTGGGGGCAGGGCTGCCACACGGGGCTCAGTTCCCTCATGGGGTTTATGTGGAGACCTTCAACTATGGATCCAAGCTCCTGCTTGCTTTGGGAGCCCCTGTCCACTGCTGCCTCTGCTGCTGTCTCCTGAGGGAGCCTGAGTTATGGGAACACCCGCTCCCCTCTTGGCGAGCCAGACAGGCTCTCTCACTAACCTTTGGCATCTGTGGGTGGAAGGACCTGCATGGCCTCTGGAGATTCCATCCCTGAAGCCTCCTTGGATCAGGTCCTTTTGGTGCCACGTGGCCAAGGCAGGGCTGGGCTCTGCTTTGGGTCTGGTGTGCAATGGACCTTTGGTGTCGGTTTTTCAGGGCTCTCTGCAACAGAAATCTCCTCCACTCCATTGTTGTGTGGCTTCCACTGCTCCAGAATTTGTTGGGAATTCTTCTTTACAGGTAATTTAGGGGCTGTGGGTTCAGAGCTAGTATATGTGAATCTTTCTACTCTGCCATCTTGGCTCCTCTCCCCTTGTTCTTACATTTTTGCAGCTAATGAGTATTCACAGAATTCTCTTGTTTTAGTCTCAAGGCTGTTTAATTCAATAACCAAAATATATCTGGATTTATCTCCATGTTTTTAATGATTAGTGTTCAATACATATTTTAAATAAAGTTATCAGTATTCTTTATAACAAAAGTAGTCAATCAGAAAGGACATTAAGGTCATATAATTATCTACTAACCCAGTACTGACCTCACTTAACTCCTCATAGGGCCATCTAGTCTGAGGTCTAGCTATGAACAGGACAAGAAAAGGAGAAGGAACAATAAGTCCTTTACTTTTCCCTTCCATTTCCCTCTCCCTTCCCTCATGTAAACTATTTATTCCTTAGGCTCAGTCTAGGCCTCAGTAATTACGATCCTATAATTCTTATTTTTTTCCTCTCTTGAACTTATTACTTATTTTTGACATTCTTTTATTTTTAAATTTTGAGTTCCAAATTGTCTCTTTCCCTCCCTCCTTTGTACCTTTCCCCTACCCACTGATGAATCAAGCAAAGTTATATGATTTATACATGTGAAATCATATAAAACAAATTTCCATATTAGCCATATCACAATAAGGCAAAAAAATGCATGAAAATTCTATTTCAATTTGCCCTCAGATTTCATCAGTTCTCATTCTGAAGGTAGATAGCATCTGGTCATCATGAGGATTGTCTTGGATCATTGTACAGATCAGAGTAGCCAAGTCTCTCACAGCAGATTATCATTACAATGTTGTTGATATAATGCACAATGACTTCCCAGTTCTCACTTCAATTTTCTTCACGCTGCCATGTTTTTTATTTAACTACCTTCCTCATCATTTCTTATAGTATCTTGTTGCCAGCACAAAAAGAGCTGATATAAGTATCTCTTTGTGATACAGACCTAGTACTGACATTGCTGAGTCAAAGGGTATGCACAATTTATAGCCCTTGGGATATAGTTCTAAATTGTTCCCCAGAATGGTTGGGCCAATGCACCTATTTTCCCTCATCCATTTCAGCATTTGTTGTTTCCAATAGGTGTAAAGTGGTACCTTAGAGTTATTTTAATTTGCATCTTTCTAATCAATAGTAATTTAGATCATTTTTTAAGATTATAGATAATTTGATTTCTTTTTCTGAAAACTGCTCATATCTTTTGACTATTTATCACTTGGGGAATGGTTTGTATTTTATAAATTTATTTGGCTCTATATTTCAGAAATGCCTTTATCAGAAATAAAATTGCCACCAAATTTTTCTACATCTTTTATTATCTGTGCTATGGTACATTTTAGGAAATGTAATTTCCCTGATTACCTCTTTTAATTAAGTCTATTTTTACTTTTGCTTTGTACAAGATCATGATTTCTACCCCAGCTTTTTTACTTCAGCTGAAGCATAATAAATTCTGCACCAGCTCTTAATGTGCCTTTCTGTTTCAAGTATGTCTCCTATAAATAACATAGTGTTGGATTCTCATTTCTAATTCATTCTGCTACCCACATGTTTTGTTTTGGGTGAGCTTATTCCATTCACATTCAGTTGATTACTAATTGTATATTTTCCTTCATTCTATTTTCTTCTGTTTATCTTTCTATTCTTCTTTTTTTTCTGTCTCTTCTCAAAAATATGTTTTGTTTCAGCATTGTCTCCCTTAATCTACTCTCCTTTCATTCATTCCCGTTATTCCCTCTTTTTCTTCCATTGGCTGAGATAGATTCCTATGCCCAATTAGGTGTGTATGTATATTCTTACCACTTTAAATCAATTCTGATGAGAGAGGTTCAAGAATTTCTTCCTCTTTTCCCATTTTCCCTCTATTATAAAATTTCTTCCTTGTATATCACTTTTATTCAAGAAAAATTTCCCCTTTTTACTTCTTCCTTCCCTCTTCATGCATCTTTCTTTCTCACTACTTCATTTTTTTAGGGATCATCCCAATATACAAGACTCTCACCTGTGTCTTTTGACTATGTAGACTCCTAACAGACCTACTAATAATAAATTTCTTAGGAGTTACATGTATCACCTTTTCATATACAAATGTAAAATAGTTTAACTTTATTGAGTCCTTTGACTCTTTCATTTTTACCGCTTTATGGTTCTCTAAGACCTGTGTTTGAATATCATATTTTCCATTCAGCTCTCATCTTTTCATTAGGAATGCTTTAAAGATATTTATTTCATTAAATATTTATATCCCCCTGATTTAAAGTAGTTTGGAGGTCAGTGTTGGCAGAGCTCAGCTGGGTGGCTGCGTCTAATCTGCTGTCTTGGCTATTTACTAACCCACTATTCCACATTTCAATCTTTTTACCTCTAGACCCTGGTAGCCTTTGACTGAAGTCCTCTCCTATGATGAACTGACATAAATGTTTTTCTTCTACAACATAGGTGAATATTATTTCAGTTCTTTCTTTACTCAAACTTGTCACATGATTAACGCATGGCTTTCTTCACAGGAGCCATATGTGTACCAAATGATAAATTGCAATGGGTATATAAGATACCTGTCTTTTTGCCATTATTTTCAGCAGTAAAATTTTCAGAAGAGTTCAAAAAAGGCTGTGCACTTGTTTCAGGGACAAGAGGGTATCTCTATGAGCATAATCTATGAAACTGTCTTCTCCTATGAAATAGGCCAGAAGGAAGAAAATCTTTGGTCAAAAGCTGTAAATGGAAAAGGGAATAAAACCGTGGGATTTGGTGGGAAAGAATAACTTAGGAATTTACTGGGACTGAGAAGCAACCTTTGGGTTTTATACTTACAGGAAGGTTAGCAGTGGGTTCCCCATCACTAGTACTATTCAAATGAAAGGTAGATGTGTATTTGTCACAGTATAAAGGGCATTCCTATCTAGGTATGATCTGAGGAAGATTTTTATTAGAAACCAACTACAAGATTCTGTATATTCTCTGATTAAATGAAATATCAATCCTCACAGCTTCTTGCCCCTGGAAACTGTCACTCTTGGTTTTCCCACTTCTCCCCATTATTTCCCATAATCCTCTTCTTTTCAGGGTCCCTGACTCTGAAGCCCTTGACTACACCTGGTCCTCTCCTTGCTTTTAGCTCCTCAGCTACTACCAACCTATGGTCCCTGTACCAAATTATAAGAAGAAACACTGACTTGGAGCTTATAGGAATTGTATTTCCTAGTTTCAGAATGTAGACATGGGGGTCATCAAAGATAGGGAAACATTCCTGATTGCACTGCAAATGGAAAGGTTAGAGATAGTCAGGATGCAATCTGAGAGCCAAAACATTGCTTTTTCCTCACCATTAAAGGCATAGCACTAACATCAGTTATCCATTAGTGAAATTTTGTGTAAAATAAGCCAAATGAGATATAGCTGAGGATCTTTCTTCTGTTTTAATTAAAGTCCAAGTTTCAAAGAAAGATCTTCATCATCAGTCTCTCAAGAACTGATCACAATTGGAAAGAGGGAAGATAGAAAAGGGAGCTATTATGTATTTTCCCCAAGATCCTAATATTCACAAGAGGTACACTGGGGAGTTGAACCCATGGTTTCTCATTCCTACTCCACTGTTCTGTCCACTGCATGTGTGAGCAAGTGAAACTAGGTAATGCTGATAGGGCATACTCCATGATATTCAGACACTAAGTGTTTTTAAGCTATTGCTCTAAAATGAGATTCTATCTCCTTTGACAATGCTAGCTGTTATGGTTAATAAAATCATTTTGTCAGTTGCAGGGATCCTTTATGAGCTCTGATTACAGTACTAACCCCAATGGCTAGGATAAGAATGGTATTGAATTAGATCAGCCTTCAGAATGTAGCCATTATCTACTATTGTAAAACAAACCAGTCACTCAAATAGCTAGGTGTGTGTTCGTTCTTCATTGCTGAAGAAGACCGTGCATCATCAGAGAAATGATGACATGATTTGCCCTTGACTTTGTTTTGAGTGAGGGAGGACTGTGCAGGTCACCAGCCTCCTCCAGAGACCATCTGAATCCAGTGACCAGATATACATCAGGATGACTAGAGATGACCGAGGACCAGACAATTGGGGTTAAGTGACTTGCCCAGGACTGACCATTAGTCACTGTGCCACCTAGCTATTGGGAAGCTAGGTGATGCAGTGGATAGAGCAGGAGTCAGGAGGACCTGAGTTCAAATCTCACCTCAGATACTTGACATTCACTAGCTGTGTGACCCTAAATAAGTAATTTAACCCTGTTTGGCTCAGTTTCCTCAGCTGAAAAATGAATTAGAGAAGGAAATAGCAACCCATTCCATTATCTTGGCTGAGAAAACCCCAAAAGGGGTTATGAAAAATCATACAGGATTGAAAAATGACTGAACAACAATCACTTAAGTAGAGCAGCATAAAGTGTTAGACTTTGAGTTAGGATGAGTGAAGTTCAAATCTTGCTTCAGGAATTGCTGAGACAAGTCATTTAACCCCTTTAACCTCACTTTCCTCAACTATAAATTAGGGTAATAACTGCATGTACTTCACAGGGTTTCTGTGAAGATCAAAGGAGATAACACTGGAATATTTTGTAATTTTACATTTTAAATGGACAATAACAATACCTTAAGACTGTATAATTATCAAATATTCTTCTTTAGAGGTGTATAATTATGCTTTTAAGATTTCAAAATGAAGTATAGAAAATATATTTATATGTATATTTCTGCATATATATGTGTGTGTGTGTGTGTGTGTGTGTGTGTGTATGTATATTTTGTCTTGACCTCTACAATTTTACTTGATTTAGGAACTCTCACAGGGAGAAACTTTCTCCTCTGATATAGAGTAGTAATTCCTTTTTAATGTATAATCTTCTAGCTGCCTTGAACAAAAGGATTAAATGATATACCCATGGTCAAAATGTTAGTTTCATTAGTAGCAGAACTTGAACCCAGATCCTTCTGATGTTAAGGAGAGAACTTACTATATCACAACTGCCACTCTAGTAATTTTTACAAGATGATAATGGTCAGGGTGATTAGTATTAAATGTCTTATATCTATATAGTGTTTCATAGGGATTTTTCCCCCAAATATTTTCACATATACTACTTTGTCCTAACAACAACCCTGCCAGATATGTAAGGTACATGCTATTTTTTCTGTTTTTACAGATGAGAAGACAGGCTTAGAGATCTTAAATGGCATACCTAAGGTCATGAAGGTCATGGAGTTGAGTGTAGAGTAAATATTTTTTAAGAGTCTATCATATGAAAAGCACCCACTAGGTACTAGAGATATAAATTTTTTAAAAATGACAATTCTTTAGATCAATGAGCTCAAAATTCAAATTTTCTGATTCTGTTTTTTTTCTAACTATGACATGCTGACCTAATTTAAACATTTTGTATGTTCATTGTATATAAACCTTTGTATAATTACAATAATTAAAATTTCAACTGTGGTATAATTAAATTTAGTACCATTAAATTTATATTTCATTTAATCAGAAAACCACAAAATCTCAAAGTTGATCCTACAGGAACCTAGAGGAAATCTTGTCCAGTCAGTATCTGAATAAGAATCACTATTCTACTATTCTTGGTAGCTTTCATTTGAATACCTGTAGTGATGAGGATGCAGTGGATAGAGTGCTGGTCCTGGAGTCAGAAAGACTATTCTTCCTGAGTTCAAATCTAGCCTCAGACACTTACTAGTTGTATGACCCTGGGCAACTCACTTAACCCTGTTGCCTCAGTTTCTAATCTGTAAAATAAACTGGAGAAGAAACTAGCAATATACTACAAATATACTCCAGTATATTTGCCAAGAAAATCCTAAATGGAGTCATGAAGAATCAGAAATGACTGAAACAACTGAACAACAACAGTGTTTGGGAAGCATCTACTTACAGACAAAACAATTCACCTTGGACAGCTCTAATTGTTAGATATGTAAGTCTGCCTTTGTAATTTTCACTCATGACTACTTACTTGTGCCTTTTAAAGTCAAGCAAAACAAGATTAATTCCTTTTCCATATAAAAGGCAATCAGGTTTTTCAAGAATCTGACACTGGCTTTCCCCAGTCTTTTATTCCCTAGGAAGAATATTCCTAGTTTCTTGAACTAATACTCCTATAACATGTTCTCCTATCCTTTAACTATCCTGGTTGCCCTCCTTTGGATATTCCCCAGAATAGAAATACCCTTAAATGGTAAACATTGTAAAATATGAAGGAATTGTTTTTATTTTTGTAAGAGAAGTGTTTTTCTCTTATCCTTTCAGGAAAAAAAAATTTACTCTGACCCCAGTAATTGCTTGTATCTTTTGTAAAATTTATGATTCATTAAAAAAAAAAAAAACAATTACAGGAAACATGGGCTACTTGGTTTTCCGGAGAAAAATGTCAATAGGGAAAACTTACCTTTGTCCATTTTAAATCCTATTATTGAAGAGCCTGTGTTTATATTGATATTTTAATTCCACTCATTTGTTTAATTTCCTTTATCTCAGGCAACTCATAAATACCTAATCTTCTTATGAGTTTCTGCACACTATGAACATAGATTAAGATAACTAAAGTACTTTGCAAAATCCTTTAAAGCAAAAAGTAAAAATAATCAAATATGCACAGTAAACTTGGCTACTATATGTGAATTAGAGTCAACTGGAAAATTCAAACATTTTAGTGCCTAAGTCCCTTCTTACCCCCATGCAGAGTCACCCTAGAGTTCTATGTAAGCTTCAATAAAATATAAGCGATCTTACACTAACCAAGCTAAAAGAGGAAAATTCATTTTTACCAATTTTGTCTTCTTATTTATAATATAATAACAATTCTATAAAGTTGGTCTCTGCTTCCACACAAAGTGGTACTTAATAACTCTATATAGACTTAGTGTCACCTGTATCTTTCTCTATCTCACCTGCCACAGTGAACTATTACAGACCTCTCCTGTCCTCAAGCTTCTCCTAGCTAATCCCTCTCCTTCCTCTCTCAGTCCAGGACTTCATCCTCATTCTTCACTCATCTGCCTCTGCTACAAAAAATTGAGGCCATTTGGCATGAGCTTCCTCTTTTTTCCTTCTTATCTCACAGTCCTTTGACTATTTCTTCTCTGTCTCTTGTGAAGAGGTTGCCCTAATTTTTCTAAGGTCAAACCTTCCACATGTATATTTGATCCAATTTTTTCCCATCTTCTTCAGCAAATTGCCTCCATCACCATACCTCTCTTTAAACTTTAATCTATACCTATTAACTGGTTTCTTGCTACATGAAGAGTACACTTCTTTTTCTCTAATTTTTACATCTTTTATAATACTTCTCCATCTCCAATAACTGTAAGTAACTTGAAACAATTTCTCCTCACTTAGTTGATCTGAAGATTCTCTAACTTCTGGGTGCTATCATTTCTTAATCTTGAACATTTTTCAAAACAGTAATTTTGTCAAACCTATTCTCTTCATTGCTTTCCTATTGAAGTCACTGAGCCTCTTCAGATCTGCTGACTTAATTTATATCATCATCTCAACAAATAACCACAGCATTGCTCTAGTGCTTTATCTCCTGTGAGGATATTGATAAATTAGTTGATTATCTTCTTTGTTATCTTTTTGCTAATGCTCATACTGAGCCCCGAAAGACAAACTGTTCAAGTGTTTCATGAAATCAGGTGTTTTTGTTGCTGCTGCTTTGTCTGCAGGATGACCCCAACACTGCTAAGTCTTTCATTGACTTTCCTGGAGAGAATATGATGCTGTCTCTCTACTGGACTGTGACATGTCTTTGGGTTTTACTTACACCGAGAATGTTGATATAGATGTGGTTCGATTCACTCTTACTAAATTAACTTTTGGGCTATGGTAAGAAGATTACACACTGAGTGAAGACAGTTAAATTAATGTTTGCCTATGATCTCAGAACTGTGTAATTTGTACACATAGTTTTGTCTGCTTGTTTCACTCTGCCACCATCTTTCCTGAAGCAGAAATGAGTTACTTAGTATTAAGGACAAATTTGCGTGTCTGTTCATTCCGTGAATAACATTAGTCAAAAGAAAAATATCTCCCTTTAGTCAGCCTTCTTGTAAAGAGTCTGCCCAATCTTCACAGGCCCTGATGCCCAGCTATTAGATACGCAGACTGGTACCAAGCCCATACCACCATAGAGCACTGGACTTGGAGCAAGAGGATCTGAGTTTAAAACCCACTTTAGCTTCTTGTTGTCTTTTTGACCTTGAGCAAGTCACTTTTCTTTGGACCCCAGTTTTCTCATCTGCAAAATATGGGATTAGACTATATAACCCCAACCTCCTTACTTTCATTGCTCTTCAACGTCATGATCTATAATTATACTGAATCAATCTAACAATTCATTAAATGCCTACTATGTGACAGGCATTGTACTGGGGAGATAAAGGCAAAAAAAATGAAAACAAGCCCTTGACTTGAAGGAGCCTATATTATATTGAGGAAGACAATCTATACATACATAAGTATATAAAAAGCAACTAGATGATACAGTGAATATAGCACTAGGCCAGGAATTGGGAAAAACTGACAACAAATCTGGTCTCAGATACCAACTCTGTGACCCTGGGCAAGTCATTTAACTTCTATTTAAGTTTCCTCAAATGTAAAATGGTGCTACTAATAGCCCCCATTTCCCTGAGTTGCTGTGAGATTGAAATGAGATAATTGTAAAGTACTCGGCACGGTCCGGCACATAGGAAAGAATGATATAAATATTAGTAACTGTTATTGTAATTATAAAAGGAATTTATAGTCTATTGGGGAAGATAATACACACACGTGCATGTATATATTAAATATATACATATATTCACATACACCCATGTACATAGATATTATATGTGTGTAATGACTGAAATTCTGAAGATAGAATTTTACTACCCTAAAAAGAAGCTTAATTATTTTGAGATCAGGGACCATAAGAGGATATTCTGTGTTCCTGGGATATTTGGCCCGTGTTCTTTTTAAGCTTGGAAAGCTAAACCTCTCAGAAGTTTGCCATCATTATTCTGATCTTGGAGTACCTATAAAATATGTACGTATATAAACATATATACATATAGTGTGTGTGTGTGTGTGTGTGTGTGTGTGTGTGTGTAAAGTAATCAGTTGGGGGAAGAAAGAATAGCACAAGTCTTATTCCAGTGCTTCACTGGAACTTGGAGATAACTTAGAGTCTTGACATCCATAACAAAATTCTCTGACAAAGGAGTTAAACAGGCTTGCTTGAAACCCTGACTTCCATTTATGTCATTATATTGTTGTGGTTGTTTCTTTAATAAAAAAAAAATGTCTTTTCAGTTCAAGATAAGGGTAATTCTATAATTCTCTCAGTTAATATATAGAGTACTGCCTGTAATTGGGGGCAGAGGGGTGGAGGGGAGGAAGCATGTATTAGACAACATCCATGTATTGTTTTAAGCTTTGCAAAATGTTTCACAAATATTTCATTTTAATATCAGAACAACTGAAAGAGGTAGGTGCTATCATTACTCCCCTTGTTATAGATGAGGAAGTTGAGGCAGGCAACTGATAAGAAACTTCCAGGGTCACATAATCCCTAGGTGTCTCAGGTCACATTTAAACTCAGGCTTTTGCTGACACTAGTTTCCAGTGCTGTATCCACTGAGCCACCTAAATAATTATGGACTCTTAGAGCAGGAAGGATGATTAGAAATAATCTATTCAAAATCTGTCATTTTCAAAGAATGTTACAATTTTGGACTTGGAAAATATCTCAGTTTATCTGGTCAAATCCCTACTCAGGTAATGTAGCCTATCTTCAACCACTCCTTAGGATCCGTGGCTATCTAGTCAAAATAGTTATCTAGCCTTCACTTAAGTACCTCTAGTGGGAGGTTTTT
>JAQQSK010015289.1:0-10833 GCA_028658325.1 Potorous gilbertii
CATCTCTCTCATTTCTTTTTCCAGTTTTTCCTCCACCTTTCTAACTTGATTTTTCAAAATCCTTTTTGAGCTCTTCCATGGCCTGAGCCCATTGGATATCTATTTCAGATGTTTGGGATACAGAGGCCTTGACTCTTATGTCTTTACCTGATGGTAAGCAGTTTTCTTCCTCGTCAGAGAGGAAGGTTGGAATCATTTGGTCACCAAGAAAATATCCTTCTATGGTCTTATTTTTTTTCCCTTTTCTGGGCATTTTCCCAGCCAATTACTTGACTTCTGAGAGTCCTTTCCACCCTCGCCTAGGTCTGCCCAGCTAGTGCTTGGGGTCTGAGATTCAAATGCTGCTCCCCAGCTTCAGGGCTTTCGGGGGCTGGTCAGCTGCTATTCAGGGTAAGATTAAATCAGATTCTCAGTTTGGGGCAGGGCCACCTCCCAGGCTCAGTTCCCTCAGGGGGCTTATGCAGAGACCTTCTGTAATGGAGCTGCTGCCTAGCTCCTGCCTGCTCTGGGAGCCTCTGGCCACCTGCTGCCTCTGCTGCTGTCTCCCGAAGCGGCCTGAGTTATGGAGACACCCCGCTCCCCTCTCAGCCTGTCCAGACGTCTCTCTCACTGACCTGTGCATCTGTGGGTGGAGGGACCTTCGCGGTCACTGTAGATTCTGTCCCTGAAGCCTGCTTGGATCTGCTGGCTCCTCTCAGTGCTGCGTGGCCAGGGCAGGGCAGGGCTCTGCCCAATGTGCAATGGACCTTTGGGATCAGTTTTTCAGGGCTCTCTGGAATGGAAATCTCCTTCACTGTGTTGCTGTGTGGTTTCCACTGTTCCAGAATTTGTTGGGAGTTCTTTTTAGAGGAAATCCATGGGCTGTGGGTTCGGAGGTAGCAAATGTGAGTCTTTCTGCTCCGCCATCTTGGCTCTGCCTCCTCTCAAATGATTTTTAAATGATTTTAAATTAATTAATTTAATTAAATTAATTTAATTAAAAAAATTCATATTGACTTTTTTTCTAAATAGCTCTGTCTTTTCATTGGTAATGCTTGGCAGTATCCTATTTCATGAAAGTTTCTTTTCAGCACTTCCTCTTACCCCTTCCAGTTTATCCTCAGTTTTTCTGGGTAAATTGCTTTTGGTTATAAATCTATATCTCTTATATTCTTGAATAGCATATTCTAAGCTCTTAACTCCTTTATGGTAGTGGCTGCTAAGTCTTGTATGATCCTGACTGTGGTTCCTCAGTGCTTGAATTTTTTCTTTCTGATTGCTTATAGCATTGTTTTTTTTTTTTTTAACTTGGAAGCTCTGAATTTTAACTATAATGTTCCTGGGAGTTTTCATTTAGGAGGTAACTGGTAGATTCTTTCTATTTCCACTTTGATTTCTGGTTCTAAGAGATGTGGGAAGTTTCATTTGATGATTTTTTGAAATATGATATCTAGGAGGTTTTCGTTGGTCATTGCTTTCATTGAGTCCCATGGGTTAAATTACCTCTTCTAGATTTGTTTTATAGATCAGTTGTTTTTGATATGAGATAGCTTATATTTTTCTATATTTTTTGATCTTTTGACTTTGTTTCAATATTTATTTTTGTCTCATGAAGTCCTAAGCTTCTATTCAGTCCATTTTATTTTCAGGAAGCTTATTTCTTGGGCAAGGTTTTCTATCTCTTATCTCAAGCTGTAAATTCCCCCTTTCAATTCTCTCTTACCTAGTTCTTTTTCTTTTCTAACTTTCTGCCTCTAACATTTTCATTTCATTTATAAAAATATGGTTAAGCTCTTGATCATCTCTTTCAACAATTCTTGTTGAATCTGTGTCCTACTTGTTTTTTTCTTTGACTCTACTTGACATATGTTAGAGTCATTCTCTTCTAAGCTGTATCATGAGCATTCCTTTTACATAATGACTTTTCATTGTGGGATTATTTTTTTGTTTGTTTCTTTGTTTGTTCACATCTCCACTCTTCTTCCTAACCCCAGACTTCGTGTTAGGGCCAGGCTCTGCACACCTTTAAAAGGAATGTCTAGGCTGGTCCTGATGATTCTTTTTTGGGAGTACTGACATATATTAAAAACAGCTCAGGCTAGGGATCTGCAAGCGTTCGGAGTCTCACAAATGTTCTGACCCAGGGCAAAGACTGATCACTGCTTCCCTTGTCTGACCTCTGCAAATTCCTGACCTGGGTTTGGGGCTGTATAATACACCTGTGGGCTTGCCTGTTTGGAGTTTCACTAGACTACTGCAGGACTCAGCCAGTTGTAAAGCTCTGTTCATTCAGAATGATTTAGACAAGATTACTGTTCTGGTTATTCTTTAGTATGGAGACTGGGTTAGAAAATAGAACCAAGACCCTATTCCACTCCTGCTGCCAGAGCCACACAATCCCTTGTTTGCATAGCCAAAACCTTTGATCACTCCTTACTCTGGACTGCAACCTTTAGGTGCATATACCTTCCTCATTTTGGCTTTGGGGCTATATTTTGAAACTGAATAGTGAATAGCAGAGCTGCCAGGTGGCATCTGATCCTGGATTCTATATAAGTTTATTTCCCTTTATGCCAGATCTGGGACATTTTGCCCTAATGCCTAGTCTCTCCTGGCCAGATCTTTTCCCTAGTGTCTGTAGACCTCTCTCTCCTTATGCTATCTTGGGCTCAAAAATTGATTCATTATGATTTTTTCTTGAATTTCCTGATCAGGATCTGATCAGATGAATTTTCTAGATCTGTTTGGAGGTTTTTTGAGGTTGCAGAGGGGTGAGGTCACTCAAAGTATTTCTTCTTGCTACTTATCTGTCTTGGCTCTTCCTGAGGACTAGGATTTAAAAAAAAAATGACTAACGTAAGTTGAATTCTACCTATCTAGTATTTTGTATAACTTATACATATCCATTTGACCAAAGACGTTTCTAACAGTGATGGAGAAAGGAAGCTTTTTTTTTTTTAAGGGCTCAAGTGAACTAAAAATTATTCCACTATCCATTTAGGTTGCTGAATCAGTTTCGCTTGATTACATGAGTGATCACATTTTAGAGAAAAGGGCTTGGGTTAAAGAAAAGACTACGTCACCAATTTATCTCAGTTGCTAGAATAGAGGCCTCTCAATTCTAGGATTAAAATCTGTTTAGAACATGCATTATCAACTTTAAGGAGGAAGAATGGTGGAAATGGTGGAAAAACAATAGAAGACATACATGGGTCTGAGTTCCAACTTTGCCATTTGCTACTTATTTGAACTTGAATAAGTCAGAATCATGGAACCAAGAGATGTTTTTGTTCCAAGGGACTTCTGAGGCCACCTAGTCCAATCATTTCCATAATAAGAATCCTTTCTGCAACCCTCATAAACTTTTGTTTTAAGATATTTAGTGAAGGAGAATCCACCACCTCCCAAACTACTTTACTTTTCAAAAGCTCCTGATATTACACTCAAATAATTCACCTTTGTAACTTCCACACTGCTTTTATGGTTCCTGCTTTTATAAGGTGGTCCTAACCAGAACAAGTGTAATGGTTCTTCCTCTTCCATATAGAAGCTTTTCAGATACTTTAAGACAACTATCATCTCCTTCCTGAGATTTCTTTTTGATTTATGCTAATCATCCCCAAACTTCCGACTGATCATCATATGGTATTGTTTTGAGGACTTTTTCTACCCTAGTTGTATTTTCCTAGACACCCCCTAGATGGCTATTGTCCCTCCTAAAATATATTGCCTCAAACCGACCACAATATTTCAAATGTGTCCAATCAGAGAATAGTAGATATGTACATAGGAGAAAGGAACTATCATCCATTTTTCTTGATATAGCTTCAGATGCAGTTAACTTTTTCAACTTCCATTTTATATCACTGACTCAAATTGAATTATGTAGCCATGCAAATGAATGACTATCTAACTATACATTTCCTACTGAAGAGGTTGATTTTTTGAATCCAACTGTAGAAATTGACATTTATTCTATTAAACTGTTTTCCCTTCAGTTTACCCCATTACTCTAGACTGTCAAAATCTTTTGGGATCCTGACTCTGTCATATAGTATGCCAGCTATCTATCTCTGCTTTGTGTCAACTGCAATTTTGACAAATGTGCCATCTGTATTTAAGTCACTGATAAAAATATCAATCAGCACAAGGACTTTCCAAACCTTAGTTTTCTCATCTGTCTCAGTCAAGTGAGAATAAAAATAGCTGTACTTCCCATCTCATAGGGTTGTTGTGAAACTCAAAGGAGCTAATAGATGCAAAATGTTTTGCAAATCAAAAGTAATACACAAATGCCAGATATTTATCCTCTTCTTCCCCTTTGTCTTCTTCCTCCTCCTCCTGATTAAATGTTTCTGCAATATTTTCTGCTTCCAGAAAAGCCACTAAAATTCTTCTTTAACAAAAATTAACTATTTATTTTTGTACGATGGATATCACAAGAATGGCCGAGTTGCTGAAATCCTGGGAAAGCATTTAGGAAGGTCCTAAGTGAAATGTAACTTGCTTAAGAAAACATTAGTTTTCTGCCTTTGGTTCATAGTAGGAGCTTAAAAAAACATTTACAGAATTGAATTGCAATAAATGACTATGAAGTTATGTGGTTCTGCAAAAACAATGATTATAAGTGTAAGAGGGACTTCCCATCCCCTCCTTAATGTAACTAACAAGATATTTTGTGCCTGATATGATGCTCAAGTCCTGATTTCTTTATCAAGTGAAAGTCCCTCTCTGAGTGACAGAATCAATCAATAAACAGTCAAAAAGGTCGGCACAAATAAATCCTTAATCAATTTGGGAGGAGTGATATGCTTTGAACAGTAGGATAAAATCAGATGAGGATACAAATGAAATGTATTGGGAATAATTGAAAGAGTTAGATGTACCCAGGGTACGTGAGAGAAGAGTGCATATATATATATGAGAGAAGAGACTCTAACAGCATAACTAAACTTTGGTAGCATTTTGAGAAGTCAGACCCTTGGACAGATGGTAAAGTATGTCCCAGATTCTTGGGGGGATTGGTTTTGTACCAATTGTTCATATTTTTTCTGCTTGGTAAGCAACCTTCACTAAAAGTTGATTAAGTTTGGTTAATTGATAATCAATGAGGGAACAAACTAACTGGGGTTCATGAATTATGGTAGTGCTACAAAACCCCTCAAACTCTTAAGGTTACCTTGGGTCTCCTAAGGAAGCAGTAATTGATCTCCCTTGGGGGAACTTGCCCTCCTATAAAAATCAGGATCGGGACAGCCCAGAAAGAGTGGTCCAATGAGATAAAATTATGTAAAAGTTGCTCATTTTTATATTGGGGGTCAGAAAGGAGGTTTCTCAAGCATTTACAGATCAGAAATTAGAAGGAATTTTTGAGATGATTTAGCCCCAAATCTCATTTTATAGAAAATAATATTGGAGCTTGAAGAAACTGGATGACTTGCTGAAGGTTATATAGCTATCCAGTAACAGAACTGGGATTGGAATTTCAGTAACAGAACTGGGATTGGAGTTTCTATTTCCAAACTGGAGCTCAGACGTTTTGCCACTAGGTCACTTTCTTAAGATACCAGGGACTGTCTTGCTGCAGAATTCCTGATAACACAAGCTTGTCAAATAGACCAACTGCAAAATATCCTGAGAGTATTGACGGAGCCAGAAGAGGCTGATTTTTTTGATGTCTGAAAATAGATTTATCCTATGCTCCTCAACAACAAAGCAATATCTCAAATCCTCCAGATTAACAATATTCATTTTGATGGAAGGAATTTGCATATATTGTGAGAAGAAGCTGCACATGGCTGGAGAGGCTGTTTCAAATGCTCACAGGGTTATAGAGATTAGGTAATTCCAGACTGGATGATAGTTAATCAGGCAATCAGAGAAGTAAGATATGCAAGTCAGAGGTACGTGCTGACCAAAAGTTTATGACTCAATCCCCACTCCCATTTATGAGATTTCTCTGTGTTTATAAAACAGACTTTTCAATTACTTTTTGGAGGTCTATGGTGAATATCTTCATAGCTTTAAGTGGGAGAGAGACTTGTCAAATGGAGGGACAAATCCATCAAAAGAGGAATATTTCAGGAAATCTAAATTCTCTTTAATTTAGTTTGCAACTGAGCCACAGAGCAGAAAATGAAACAACACTCCCTGGTTATGGTCACAAAGTTAAAACACCTGAATCAGCATCTAAGGTCCTTTGGAAACTTAAAAACCATTTGTTCTACATGGGTGACTTAAGGGCTTCTGTGCTGCCACCTGTGTCATTCTATTACTTCAATGGATCTGTGATTTCAACAATGTGATTACTTCCTCCAACAACACAGATTGCAACCTATCCATGCCAGCTTATCTTGTATGGCCATTCTCCTCTGGTAAATCTACAATAAGAAGTTCACTCTGTTGGGGCCAGCTAGATGGTGCAGTGGAGAGAGTGCTGGGTTTATAGTTAGAGAGCTCTAAGTCCAAGACTTCTGATTTCTGTGGCCCTGTAAAAGTTTCTTAGTATCTCATAACTTCAGATCCCTCATTTGTAAAATGAGAGGGTTAGAATCTATGGCTTCTAATGTCCCTTTGGACTCTAAATCTATGATCCCAGGATCCTTTAGTTTTCTAGACACTCTATGGATTCCAGTGTAGCACATGAATCGTCCATTGGTTATTCTTCCCTTTAACTCCATGACCCACTCATTTTTTTCTGGTCATATTTCTCTGATTTCTTTTAGACAGTTCCTTATTTTTAATGTGTTTCAGCCTGTTCATGCTCACTATATACCCCTGTGTTGCCCTTTTAATAATAATAAACTTCAATTCTTCAGAGAGTTGCTATTCCATGACTTGCTGCCATGAATATGCAATCTAGTCTTCCTCTTTTTAGCTCTTGATACAAACCTCAGGTTTACCCTCTATTAAATATGTGGAGAGATTGAACTAGATGGTCTTTAAAATTCCTTTCAGCTCAGATATCCTATGGATTTAAGACAGAATGATGAAAGTAGAGCTTACTATTACTGAGTGAAGATCAAGTCATTAAAGTTCTAATGAGAAGAGAAATCTGACTATAAGCTCCCTAGAGATGAGAAGGAATAAATACCCAGCAATTAAAGAAAATCATTAAGTTGAATTCAGGATGAATTGCTAAGAATTTTTCTCAATTTAGCCAGTAGACTTAATGTAATAAATACATTTGTTTCATCAGTTCTAACCTTTTGTTTTATGGAAAAGGGATTTTGGTGTAATGGAAAATTCCCTGGGCCAGGCAACAGAGAACCAAGGTTTGGGACTCAGCTTTGACCTTGTATAATGGTAATTTAAGGTTAACAATGATGGTGGGGGAAGAGTTAAATAATGTTAATAGGTCTTAATACCTTATGCTAATTTCCATTGAGGCAGTGGGTCAGAGGGTCCTGCCCTCAGGCGCTCTGAGGAGAGGTTTTACTTTGAAGCTTACTCATTTGAAGTGTTTGTTTGGCCATACGAGACTGAGAATGAGGAGCCCCTCCCCTGTTTTGAAAACCTAGATGTTGATCCTTCCCTCTCTGGTAACTATGTATGTATTGACTATGGTCACAATTGGAAGCCCTGTCTGTTGGTCTTTACTTTTCGTGTATTTTCGCTGAAGTTCAAGGTGCTGACAATTTCCCCTGAACTAAGTGAATGATATGTGTGCTTGATTAAAGTGATTGTTGACCCCTCAAAAGTTGCTTTCCTTTTAGAAAAGCAGATGTACAGCAGTTTATCCTGTGGATGTCAGGATCCTTGCTGTTACACCTTGGAAAGCCACTTAAACTCTTTGAGTCTCAGTTCCTTCATCTACAAAATAGGGATGTAATATGAGCAGTGTCCACCTTTCCTGGTTGTTTTGAAGACCAAATGATATAGTGTATATAAAGTACTTTGAAACCACACAGCATATGTGAATATATACTGCTATTATTATATCAGACAAGAATGTTAATGGAAAACCATTCTGGGCATCAACTGAAATTTGCATTGATTGTGATCGTAACCAGATGAAAAAGGCAGAAGAGAAGTATCTAACAAGAACAGCTTGTGTGGAACCAGGACTGGAAAAATGAGTTATTCCAGAAGCAAGTCAGACTCTCAGTGTTATAGTCTGAATATAGGCTTCATTCCATCCCTTCCCCCACCCCAAAATCTGCTTTCAAAGTATAAAACCTGAGTCGGCTTATCATTGCTCATTTTGTTTTCTCTGCATAATTATGCACATGGTGTGTACCTATATATTATTTTCTTTTCAAAAGGCCAATGCCTCATAAATTTGTCAGTAAAAACGACCACATGTTTTTATGGCAATAAATCTTGCTAACACAGAATCTAACCTGTCTCTTTGAGATATGGTAGGAGCAGCTGGTGGATTTGGGATGAGCAGCAGGGCTAGGGGAGCTGATGCCAGGTGTGAGGGATCAGACATGTTTCATTCAGGGGGTGCTGTCTGGAGACCACAGGGGTTGGCAAGAATCCTTTCTAGTCTCAGTGTTTTTTGTGCTTCAGATCCCACTAAATTCTAATTTCTGGATTTCTAAGGAATAGATTAGAGCCTAATAGATTAATCAATACACTCAGAATCTTGGCTTTTATTAGCAGTATGACAGATTTGGAGCAGAGTTTAAATTCTCCTATGTCACTAACTCCTTCTGTCACTTAGCCTTTATGCCTCAGTTTCCACATCTGTAAATTGTGAGTGTGTTCTATGTGCTTGCCAAGTTTCTTTCCATTTCCAAATCTATGATCCCATGGTCCCATGATGAGATAGATCAATCAATCAATTAGAACTAACTAAAGAGACTATGGAAATGACACAAGAGCAGACATGTTAATTAGCCCATGAAGCATTATGGTATAATTGAATGAATATGATATGGTAGAAAGAATTCTGGATTCAGAATCAGGAGATCTGGATCTCAGTCCTAGCTTTGTAACTAATTTGCCAGGTATTTGAACAAGATGCCTTTCTGCCTTCGAACTTTGCCTGACACATACCAGCTGGTTCTTAGAGCCTCCTTTCTATTATCTATGAATTAGGGTTGCTGTGAGGCTCAAATGTGATAATAAATGTTTTATAAAAGCACTTTTCCAGCTTTAAAGTACTCTATGAATATCAGTTGCTAGCCTCATTATTGCTTCTATAGACTAGCAGTACTAATATGACCCTCCCTACATGAGTTGACTATCCTGGACCTGACTGCTTGCCTGTCTTATTTGAATTACCTGCCAGATTTCTCCTGCTTAACATGACTTCTGGTCTTGACTCAGCTTAACAAACTCATTGATGCTATATGATTTCAACCTAGTGTGAACAGATTTGAAAACCAGAATTGGACTGGCTTGGACTCTGGTGGGTCCTTATCCTGGAAACAATTGGAGGTAGAGTAGAATGCTTGAAGAGCAGCCATGAGTAGCAAGAAGAGTACTAGATCTGGAGTTAAGAGACTCCTCATTTACTAGTATGTGACTTTGAACAAGTCACCCCGAGTCTCAGTTTACTTGTATATAAAATTAGAATAATTGGATTGCACAGAGTTATTATGGATTAAGCACTTAGTAAGGCATATAAATAATATAATAATTATAATGCCATTAAATTATTATTAAATTAATTAATATTAATGAATTAATATTAAATTATTATACCATTAAACCATATAATATGATTAATTAATTAGCTAATAAATTATTCTTCCTTCCAGCCTTACCTTCACCCAGAGCTTTCTCTGGGTGAGGAGAAGTTCTCTTATCTGGTTAGTTTCCTCCATTACCCCAAATCCATTGCCCCCATCCACCTAAAGTTATTTAGATTTTTGTGGATCCAGAATATATTCTTAAGGTGCTCTTTCCATTCCTCACCCCTTTTCAGGGTATACCTTGATTGTACACACTTCATTCTGTCTTCCCTAGGCTAGTGATCTTTGGCATCTATAACCCTCCAAATTTCTAAAACTTTGAGTCCTTCAGCAGCCAGAATTCCTGAGATTGGTCATTTCATTTGGGGGCTGAGGAACACAGAAATAGGTTGCTCCATCAGCCAGTCAATCAACAAGCTTTTGCTAAGTGCTGGCTATGAGTCAGACTCAGTGCTAGGGATACAAAGACAAAAAAATGAGGCATATCCTGACTTCAAGGAACTTACAATCTAATAGGGTGATGGTATGCCCATAGGAATATCTAAAAATTATATGCAAAATGAATAGTTTTAGGAGGCAGGACATTAGCAGCTAGAGAAATGAGAAATGGTTTTCTGGAGAAGATACTGATTGAAATGAATCATGAAGGAAAATAGGAATTCTAAGAGGCCGAGGTAAAGGAGGAAGTAGTTCCAGGCAGGGAATTCAGTGAAAAGGCACAGAGAGAGGAGATAAGGCATTGTGTGTGAGAGGGTGATATGGTAGAACCATAAAGCACAAAGATATTTCACATTCTCTTCCATTTTGTCATTCTTTTGGTTTTGTTTTGTGATTTCTTGGTTTCTCAGAAAGTCACTGGCCTCCATCTGTTCCATTCTAATTTTGAGAGAACTATTTTCTTCAGTGAGCTTTTGCACCTCTTTTTCCACTTGGCTAATTCTGCTTTTGAAAACATTCTTCTCCTCATTGGCTTTTTGAACCTCTTTTGCCAATTGAGTTAGCCTATTTTTCAAGGTGCTATTTTCTTTAGCATTTTTTGGGGCCTCCTTTATTAAGGTATTGACCTGTTTTTCATGCTTTTCTTGCATCTCTCTCATTTCTTTTCCCAGTTTTTCCTCCACCTGTCTGACTTGATTTTCAAAATCCTTTTTGAGCTCCTCCATGGCCTGAGCCCATGGGGTATCTATTTCAGATATTTGGGATACAGAGG